>JXCR01135412.1:24319-78143 GCA_002079205.1 Phalaenopsis hybrid cultivar
TATATATATATATATATATATATATTACACAACTTACTTTTCATATAAGGAGCAAGTTTTTGGCACAGTAGTGGTGTCAACTTCATAAATCCTTACATATAAAAAATCTGAATCACCCCACCTACTAATTGCTAGAGGTTAGGACTAACATGTGGAACATCACATTAAGCAAAGAAAGATTTAGAATTTCTATTGGTGAGGGTTCATTTTCTACCCCTCTAGGAATAGTCAACAGGAAAGTCTTATGGCTAGACCCTAGACTACTAAAGAGGAAAAGCTAGACCTCAATTAAAAATGAGGTAAACAAAGTATTAAGTTTAAGTTCTACTCAAATGAAGGCCTTTGGACTCTAATGTAGACCTTAATAATTCAAGTTTTTCCTGGGCTTTTTTCTCATGTCTTATCCACAAGAAGGGTATCATCAGCAAAAAACAAACACCAAAGTACATCCTCCTATAAATGTCCAGTAAGAGTGTCCATAACTAAAGCAAAAAGATATGGGCTTAAAGCAAATCCCTGATGTAATCCAACATAAATAGAAAAATATTTGGTCAATCCTCCTTCAGTTCGAACACAAGTAACAACACTAGTATATTAATGAGTTGAATATGACTCATATACACACATTTCTTCTCAATAACTCTCCAAAGGATTTCTCTTGGAACCCTATCGTATACTTTTTTTAAATCAATAAAAGTCAAATATAGATTCTCCTTATTATCTTTGAACTTCTCCATCAAACCTCTCAATAAATGTATAACTTCCATAGTATACCTGCCATTCATATATCCAAATTGATTATGAGAAACCTTTCTAATACATATTTACCTTTTTTCAATTACCCTCTGCCATAATTTTAAAGTATGACACATCAACTTAATTCCTCTACAATTTGCACACTTTTGTGCATCCTCTTTATTCTTAAAAATGGGGACCAAAATACTCTTCCTCTACTACCCAGGCATCTTTTTAGTTTTTAAAATAATATTAAAGAGTTTAGTAAGCCAAAAAACTCCCGAATCTCTTAAATATTTCCACACTTCAATTGGGATATCATCAAATCCTACATACTTTCCACCAATAGTTTTCTTTAGAGCCTCCTCAACTTTTTTCTTACAAATGCGATGGTAAAAATGAAATGTTTTATTATTATTAACGATATTAAGATTACTTAGGTCGATCGTATTTTCAGAAATTTCATTAAAAAGTTTATCAAAATAACTAACCCACCTATGTTGAATAACTTTTTCTAAGAAAAACACTTTTTAATTTTCATCTTTAATACACTTTACATGAGTTAAATGGTTACTTTTTTTTCTCTATGTGTGGCAAGTTTATACATACAGTTTTCACCCTCTTTAGTATCTAATCTAATATAAAGATCATTAAAAGTAGAATTTTTTGCATCACAGATTGTTTTTTTAGACTCCCTGCGGACCGTTTGATATTATTGTCAGTTCTCTAAGCTTTTACAATTAAAAAAATTTTTATAACATAACTTCTTATATTTTATATTTTATTGTACATTATTATTCAACTACCAACTTTTTTTAATTATAGAAACTTTTCTTTTGATTCTCTGAGTACATCTTTTGCTACTTGTTTAATAATGTTTGTTACTTTATCTCACATAGCATTTGCTTCTTCATGAATATCCCAAATTTTAAAATCTTGAATTTTACTCATAAAAATAGTTTTATTTGTGTCTTTTAGGTTCCCTCATCTAATTCTACGATGATGAGTCTTAATATTATTTATTTTACAACTCTTCATCTTAAAATCTTGAACTAATAAACGATGTTGGGTACTTAAATCCTCACTTGGAATGACCTTACAATCTTTACAATCAGGACGATATCTCTTCTTCTCACAAGAAAATAGTCAATTTGTGTTTTATTAGATTCTTTCTTATAAGTAATCAGATGCTCATCTCTTTTCTTGAATAAAGTATTAGTAATAACAATCATACGCCAAAACAAAATTTAAAATAACTCTACCTTCTTCATTAGTCACTCCAAAATTGTAGCCACCATGAATATTTCAGAAATCTTGTGCCACTCTACCATCATGTTCATTAAATCTCCTCCAATAGATTTTTTTTTTTAAGATGTATCATTTGTACTAAGTCTCCTACATCATTCCATAATTTATCTTTAGACCTTATATCTAAACCTACTTGAGGAGGAATAGCACTTATAATTTTAAAAATCTTAGTATCAATGATAATCTTAAGGGCTATAATTCTATCTCAAACTCAATTAATTTTTACAACATCTCTTTCAAATTTTTATCTATAATTACACCCATACCATTTCTAGTACGACTCTTATGAGAATAACAAAGTATAAAACCTATGTTATCAATCTCCTTGACCTTTTCTCCAACACATTTTGTTTCTTGAATACATAAGATATTAATATTTCTATGAATCATAATTTCAACTAATTCTATTAATTTATCATTGAGAGTACCTATATTCCAAGATCTTATCCTAATATTAGTTTCATTAGTTTCATTGACTAACATCTTCACTTCCAAGAAACACCCTAACACCTACACAAAGATCAAAATGATTCATGTCATGATTTTTTCGACAAATTTCACGCTAACTGTCGGCTGCCTAACGCAACCCTCTCATTTTCACATCCGAATTTCGGACCGACAATGACAGTGTTTATTAATAAAAATCTGAATTATTAATAAAACTCAAACACTTTGTTCATTCAGCTTATTGTTTTACTATATATCATTCTCTTCCCTAGCATGCCGTGTTACTGTATTATTCATTTTTTCACCACGCAATGAATTCCTCTTTTGCTATCGTGTTTCTCCGATTGGTTTGTTTATGTTTTTACATTTGAGCTGCTGCCTCTCATTAATAAGATTGAAATTGACAAGAGAGTTTAACCTTTGGGGGCATTTACATGCATATCACCCAAATCTCTTATAATTTCTAGCATCTAAATTTAATATTTTTACTTATATCTTCCAAATCTTCGGTATCGTAAAAATTAAAGTTTAGCTGTTGAATACATAAGAATTGAATGGCATGTATGCGCGTGCCCTCTCAAAAACTGTGATTTTCTTCTCAACAACTTCTTTTCCTCCCCGATTTTTCCTTTTTTCCTTTGAAAAAAGATAGTCCCTAAAATTTAAAATAATTATTCACCCGCAAATAATTCAGCTTGACGTCAATCCTACGTATCGATGGAATGTTTTATTTAAACACTATAAAAAACGTTTAACCCATTGATGTCAGACTAAATAAATTTCAGAGTATATCTTAAAAAGAATTTTTGTTAGTTTCCGTTACAAAGTATTTTAAATTTTGTTTAGGCATTTACGTACATACCAGCCACTATCTTATCCTAGCATCTCATTAAAAATACCACTATTTTATCTTTTAGAAAATGAAATATGCATTGTTATGAAATAAATTTTTTCATGTGCAAATAAATAAGAGGCGGTGTATATAAAATTGAATTTTAAATGTTAGATATTTAATACATAATTATTGAGTGGTATGCTGTAAATCGTTTCTATTAGATTTTTTTATTAATTTTTTTTAATAATTTTTAGTTAATAATATGCAAAAAATATTTAAATTCTAAAACAGCTTTTAGATATATTTTCTTTATATTAATATTATATGATATTTGTAATGAAAATATAAGTAATACAGAAGAACATAAAATTAATTGAGTAGCATACAAAGCATTAACCAAGATATTAGTACCTTAATAAGGTGTTCACGAGCTTTAAATGATTTTATTTACAATCTGGTATAAGTCTAGCAATAATATGTTCATGTTTGTTCATTTAACTATCAAATATTTTAAAAATATTAAAACTTGTTCCTTTACTTAATTAAATAAGGACAAGGGAGCTCTAATTGAGTTCAGTCACCAATAACTTGTTGAACACTTTGTTCACTTGCAACCGTAATTCTTAGTTTGAGAAATATTAGAGATTCATATCACTCTTACACGTGGTCATAACTTTAGGTAACAAAAAAAATATGAAAATTTAGGCATTAGAAATATAAAAGTATAAGAATTGTGCGGTATGTATGTGAATGTGCAATAGAAAGAGAGCCCACGCCTCATGAATAAACACTTGATATCAATCTAATTGAGTAGTTCATTAACTTAAAGAAATTATATGAAACACAATCGGCATATTAATTATATTTATCAAAAGCAATTTGATTGTGCTATAATTAAATAAAACATTCTTTTAAATGCTTCATTTAAATTTGTCCATACTTTTCCCATACCTGAATGAAAAATATTGAGTAAATTTCTTAAAAAAATTATTTTGTGCTTTTTGAACTTTTTCTGCCATTGCATGCATGTATGTAAATCTTCCTTCATCTTATTCACTTAAAAAATAAATATGTAGGCCTCGATCTCCACTTATCTGATTCATCAAATTTTTATTGGATTTTATATTATGTTATTTGAATGAACTCCTTTTAGCATTAGACTAAATTTATTGATACTCCTACCTAAACCTTTAAATTTTTTAGTAAGGGCTTTTATATACAGAACACTCAAAACATCCGAATTTACGTATATCACACTTATACATTAATATTTGTATATAAACCTTTGATATTTATGCACATAGCACTCAACTCTTATGTAAGTAGCTATCTTACACCTAAACATTTATATTTTTATGAATACAACTCAAAGTTTAACATCATATAAAAAAATTTCATTACTTTTAGAAAAACGAGATACTCATTTTTATACATAGATTTTTGACACAATGATATTATGAATTTAAATGTCAATATTTAGGTGTGAAGTATACAAATGCTTAAGAATTAAGGCGTATGTTTGCAAATTTTATTATTTATAAATAAATTATACATAAAAAATATTTTATATTATTTGTGACTTGTGGCTAGGAACGTTGACTTAAATTTTGTAATTATATTAGGATTTTATTTGATATTTCTTAGAGTAGCAAATATTTGAGGTCAAGAGGCAGATACTTCTAACCGTTCATAAATTGGATCGGGCCTTGGAATAATGCGTAATTTAATAGAATTTAGGGCACATAAGCGTGGTTGAAAGTTATCTATCATTTTCATAAATCTTAAGCATTATTATTAAATTATTATTAGTATTATTATTAAACATTAATATTTTACTTCAAATTTTCAGCTTGGTGCAAATGATTCAAATTGAATTCAAGTTAGAGCTAATTCAAGTTAAACTTGTCAAACTAATGCAGAGCTCATACTCGAGCTCAAGCTTGAGTCAAGCTCATATTTGAGCCTGAAATCAATATATTTGATTACTAGTATGCTCTTGCCAAACTTGTTAGCTTGCAGCCACCCAAATTTTTGAAATTCTATTGGAAGCTCATCGTAGGAAACATTGATGGCATCAATAACTTGTTGGATAAGGCATCGTGGTGAGAACTCATTGGAGCAGACATCGATGGTGATAGTAACTCATCGGAGAAGGCATCTTGATGCAAGCTGCTTGAAGAAGGAATTGATATTAGAATCATCATGAGCGCTCCATATAGAAGGCATTAACCTGACCAACGACATTTGCAGAAGAGCTTGGTTTAGGAGTTCGTGAGTTACTAAATTGTAATAAAATGTAAGAGAAAATGGATTTATAATTAGAACTTAAAATAGACGATTGAGATTTGATCAAGTTAGCTTTAGAGCCAAAGAGTCAAGCCTAGCCAAGCTGAAACTCGAGTTTATATAATATATGAGATGCAAGCTGAGTGCAACCTCAAGCTCGCGGCTTGATAAGCTTGACTCAATGATGTACTGCAAATTAATTTTATTTCATTGGTGACAAATAGGATTATTTTTAACGAATTAAATCAAGTTTATATTTTTTCTAGGGTCCTCTGACCACAGTGAACCTACCAAAACAAGTTTTATATTTTTCTGGTAAGTAATTTAATTATTATATTTTTTATGCTAAAATAGAGATCATTAACTTGAGAATTAGATATCAATAACTAGAGATCTCTCTTAAGCTTGGAAAAATCATGGAAAGAAATCTAATGACATGTAGAATCAAAATCCAAAAGATCAAGTCATGGTGGTATGCCTATGCAAATGGAGAGTTAAAATATTGAAAACACCATTTAATTAATTAAAAATAATATATGCATCGAATAAACTTGAAAATGTTTCCACATTGTTCTCCTCTCTTCACAGAGCAATAGGGTATTTTTATTTTATTTTTATGATTTTTATAGACAATGTTATTAATTTTTGAAGTTATGGCTATTTAAATAAATCAGAAAATATCTTATTTTTCTAGTTATCCATGTCATCCTCGTACTGGTCCAATGGAAACATGTCGTCGCGCGATACAGCGCCGCCGTATGAGTCATCCCTGCTTTTTCGAACCGCAGCGCTGTCCGACGCGATCTTGGCCGCTCACGTGATACACACCCGATCCGATGGTGGTCCATCATCGTCCCCAACATATCACACCCAAAAACCATCCATTTTCAAACGCTAATATCTCACCCGATTTTTAACCAAATTGAGCGTAGTTTTTTTTTTAATGCTCGTCTTGACTAGTTAAACACATCAATATGATTGATTGACCCTTAAATTAACTATATAGGAATGGAGAATAAAATGAAGCTCGGTTTATGGTTTAAGCTCAATACCTTGGTCCATGAGGGGTAGCCTCGATTGGATGTTTATGGAAGCTTTGTGGGGGTCCCAAGAGCCTAGGGATGGAGCCACAAGTCGTGATGAATCACCTAGATATTATTTCGACAAAAGTCGATTTAGGGGTTCGATCAAATTCCACCTTAAGGTGCTCTGGTGATGGGGCTTTCGTGGGGGATCTTCTTCTTTTGCTGTGGGGGAGGTGTGGGTGCAATTAATTTGAATTTGGTGGAGGTTTGAAGGATGTCTTGTTTTGACCTGAGAATTGGGCTAAAAAATTGAGCTCAAGCAGTGAATTTGGGTGGCTAAGGATGGTTGGGTTAAGCTCAAGGGGTCTCAAGGAAGCTTTGGAAGCAATTGGCAGAGTCTCCCCAAGAAATTTCAAGCTCTTCTTCGTTGGCCATGGAGGAGGGTTTAAATAGAAGAGCTTGGAGAGGCCGCCAGGAGCAATTGGTGGAATTTTATGGTTGCTTAGGTGGAGGGAACAAGTGCCCAAGTGTCCAATTGGAGTTGTGTACATCAGGTAGGTTCAATTTTGAGTTTTGACAATATGAGCTCCCTTGGCCATGGTGTTTTCCAGCCACCACGGTGGCTGGCCGGCCAGGGAGGGGTCATCATTTGGTCAGGGGGCTCAACGCTTGGTTTTGGTGTAATCATTTTGGAATTGCCATGTGTAAAGGTCTTGGATAAAAATGGAATGGGGAAAAGGATTTTTTGGGTCAAATTGGGTCTAATCATAGTTTAGGGCTGGGTTCACCCCTCAAGGCTGGTTTAGGTGCTGAGGGAAATCAGGAGGTTCAGCTTAATTGTTGTGAAGAAGTTTCCATCCAAAGAGATTTGGTTAATCGTGGGTTTATGTGAATCATAAAATATTTAAAAAACCTTTTTAAAGAGGCTTAAAAGTGGCTTGGCCTCTTTCCACTAATAGCTTGGTGATGTGGCAAGGCTCAGATGACTTACCTATGACTTTGGGAGTGGCTTCATGGCTTGCATGTGGCTTGACTAATTTTCATGAGAAGGGATTTTTGGAATTTTGAAATATTTTGGTAGAATTTGGCATAATGATTTGGAAGAATTTGATCATGAATTCAAAACTTTAGGAATGATTTTAATTGAATGAATGGAGGAAAAAGACTAGTCATGTGGGCTTTGAACTTGGGCTTTTGAATTTAAGTGTAGTGGGCTTGGGCTTTTGAATTTGAAATTGAATTTGGGCTAAAATTTGGGTTAATTGAATGTTTATTTTGGTGTAGGAATATGTAATAAGGGATTTGGCAAAGTTTCAAGTGATTTTGAGTGAATTGGTGGGCCAATTTGGTGGATTTAGATATATGGTTAAAATTGGGCCTTTTTGATTTAAATGAAATTGGGCATGAAATTGGATCAAATTGGGCTTGAAATTTGTTTAGAATAGAATTGGGGATGCTGAATTTTGGTTTAGATTTGAAATTGGGCAAGATTGGAGTCAATTAGGCCAAAATTGGGGTTAATTTGGGTACATATGGGCCTTTATGGGCAAATTGGGGCTTTTGGTCAAATTGAGTAAAAATGGTCAAATCTGGTCAAATTGATGATCAAATATTGAAATTGGGATTATTTGGGATTATTTTTGAATTTTGGGTAATTTTGGGAATTTTTAGGTCATGAGGGGCATTTTGGTAATTTTGGCAACTTTTTGGTGGTATTTTAGAAATTTATTATATTTTGGTCAATTTAAGTAGTGGTAAGTGATTTGAGATGATCTTTTTAAAAATTTGGTTATTTTTGATAATTTTGGAATTTTTGGCAAAAATTTGGGTTGCAGGGGTATTTTAGTAATTTGGTGATTTTGGCCCAAAATGGGCCAACAAGCCATGAAGCCACATTAAACCAATAGGATCCATGCGATGACTCATTTGGATGCTCAATATGATGGTTCTAACCCAGTTAGCCAAAGACTAGGGGTATAGGGTCATCCATACGAGCCTCCCAAAAGGAGTCAGGAGACCAACGTAAGGGGTCCAAGGGTTCATGGTAAGTGCATAAGTGTAGTGTATGTAAGTTAGCCCCACCAAAACCAGCTCACCTAGGGTTAGTTCTAAGGTCGGACCATCCTATGGGGGACTCCTCTCGAGTTCATTCATACTTACCCCACCTACTAAGTGCTAGAGGTTAGAACCAACATGTAGAACTTCAAGTTGAGCAAAGAAGGGTTTAAAATTTCTATTGGTGAGGGTTCAATTTCTAGTCCTCTAGTAATAGTCAAAAGAAAAGTCCTATGGCTAGACCCTAGGCTACTAAAGAGAAAAAACTAGACCTCAACCAAAAATGAGGTCAACAAATGGACCCTCAATATGTGTGGTGTGTTGGGCAAGCACACCACGTGTATTGGCGTTGACAGACAAAATCAACAGAACCAACACAAATTTCTAAGTCAACCAACCTAGAACAAAGAGTAGACTTGAATGAAAATTGTTTCTGCTGGGGAGTAATAAAGACTCTCGCTGGGCAAAAGAAAAGGAGATTTTGGGACAACCATTTGAAAGTTCTGGTGGAGATTGAATATGTCAAAAGAGTTTTGGGGTTTCAATTTGAAATTGTAGGATGATGGAATTATGCACGAGAGAACCGGATTGAGCAGAAAACACAAGCGCAAAGAAGGGATTAAGATGTCTGGGCCGACCCTGAAAAGAGTATATATGAGAATAGGACGTCTGGGCATACCCCATAAAATGTATATGGGAATAGGACGTCTGTGCCTACCCTAAAGAGTATATATGGGAACAAGATGTTTGGGCCTACTCCGAAGAGAATATATGGGAGTAGGACGTCCGACCTAACCTGAAGAGAATATATGGGAACAGGCCGTCTGGGCCTACCACGAAAAGTGTTGATGGGAATAAGACGTCTGAGCCTATCCCGAAAAGTGTAGATGAGAATAGGACGTCTGGGCCTATCTCGAAAAGTGTATATGAGAGTAGAATGTCTATGTCTATCCTAAAAAGTACGTATGGGAATGGAACGTCTGTGTCCACCCCAAATAGAATATACGAGAATAGGACGTGTGTGCTTATCTAAAAGAAAAGTACATGGAAATAGGACATCTGGGCCTACCCCAAAAAGTACATACAAGAATTGAAATGTCTGTGCCTATCCCAAATAGAATATACGAGAATAGGACGTCTATGCCTATCTTAAAAGGTGCACATGAGAATAGGACGTCTAGGCCTACCCTGAAAAATACATATGGGAATGGAACGTCTATGCCCACTCCAAAGGGAATATTTGAGAATAGGACGTCTATGCCTATCACAAAAAGTGCATAGGGGAATGGAACGTCAGTGTCTACCCCAGAGGGAATATACAAGAATTGGACGTCTATGTCTATCTCAAAAGTGCACATGGGAATAGGATGTCTAGGCCTATCCCGAAAAGTACACATGGGAATAGGACGTGTGTGCTTACCCTGAAGAGTAAAGATGGGAATGAAACATCTGTGCATATCCCGAAGGAGTATATATATGGGACTAGGACGTCTGGGCCTACCCTAAAAAGTACGTATTGGAATAGATTCTCTTGTCCACCCCAAAGGGAATATTTGAGAATTGGATGTCTATGCCTATCTCAAAAGTGCACATGGGAATAGGACGTCTAGGTTTAATCCAAAAATACACATGGGAATGGAACGTTTGTGCCCACCCCAAAGAAAATATACGAGAATAGGACGTCTATGTCTATCTCAAAAAGTGCGTATGGGAATGGAACGTCTGTGTCCACCCCAAAGGGAATATATAAGCATAGGACTTCTATGTCTATCTCAAAAAGTGTACATGGGAATAGGACGTCTGGGCCTACCCCGAAAAGTACACATGGGAATGGAACGTCTGTGTCCACCCCAAAGGGTAACTCAAAAATAGTGTATAGAGCTTGTGATATTGAATTCATAGATATATGGCATGTGAATGTTTGACAAAAATTTGTGAGATTTTGTGCAGAATATGCAACTCCGCGGGGATGTGAAGAAAATCGTTGTAGATCGGAATAGGCACGATGCGCGAGCAAAGAGTAACGAATCTCAAACTCGAGATAAACAAACTCAACAAATTTTAAAATTTTCTTTTCTTGTTGTTTTTAACAGATTTAATTATCAAAATATATTTTTCAAAATAATTTTGTTTTGGTTAATTTTCAAAAATATTTTGAAGTTTTAATATCAATCTTTTGTTGTATCATTTTTTGTTCTTATGGCTTCTCATCAATTGCACAAGAAAGGGCAATTTAACAAACAAGTTAAAACTTGAAAGAATTTTCATTAATCTACTCTCAAAAGCGAGCAATAAACTTAATACATGTTGAAGTATCAAAATACAACATGCTGAATAAATCTGAATCATCAAATACTGAATACATTTCATGCACTGAATATATCTGGTACATATATCATGTCTGCTGTGCAAAACTTGGCACAAAAAGTATCCTGTTGATCGTCTTCAGCGTGGTGAGCCTCCTGATCAAGCTGACATACTAAGAAACTCTCATGGATAAGAATTCCCTTCACGTGTACCTAGAGGTGCAACCCTCGCATAACTCATATGGCTGCAACTCCTCCAGCTCATGATCTGGTTGGAGTCCGCGCCATATCTTGTCATCCTGCATTATTCTGAACGTTATGGAAACTCGAGGATGTCGCACTCCTGGAATGCAATGTTTAGATAAATCTACACCATTTCCATCTAATACC
Source organism: Phalaenopsis hybrid cultivar (assembly GCA_002079205.1). Taxonomy (NCBI): domain Eukaryota; kingdom Viridiplantae; phylum Streptophyta; class Magnoliopsida; order Asparagales; family Orchidaceae; genus Phalaenopsis; species Phalaenopsis hybrid cultivar. The sequence goes on from JXCR01135412.1 coordinate 35,707, forward strand.
AGCACTGATCCCAACGACAGTGGAATCTCAACTAACCCTCTGAATTCCCCGGGGACGACAATGTCAATCTCTTTTCTGAAGAATATATTGCTTTTACTGACGAAAGACACTATGCAGAAGGGTCTAACAAAATCATGATGGCCAATATGGGGAGGAATGCAGCTCCCCTCATCATAAATGTTGATGATGCGACTGTTCGGTATGAAGTCTGGTGGAAGTATACTCCATCGAATTAATCTTTTGAACATTCTCTTTATCACATAAGACATGAGATCCACCTCATCATATCTTAAGATACCACGGGGGTTCCATTGCCTGTCTTCAGTGAAATTGTAGCATCCATTTTCGCGGTTCTGAATATGTTCTTGGCCTCAGTAAACCAGCTCGGCCTCTGGCTTGCAGATCAAACACACAGTCTAAAATCTTTTTCTCATCTCTCTCTGAGAAGACTCCAGTATATAACGCCAAGCCTTCCAGTATATTGACCATTTCACCTCGAACTTCTCATAGAATTCAAATTCTCTTCGTTTGACCCTACACATTCTTTCCATCTCAGTCGTAGGAATATCATCAAAATGTCGGGGTGGTGTTGGTCTTCTTGTTCCAACCTCTTCAATGGCTAGCGTATGCTCTGTATCTGCAGGTAGTGGAATGTATGACTAAACATCTATATGTGCTGCCTAGTGAGCCTCCACTGTGGTGGCTGTCGATTCTTGCTCTGAACTGTAGCAGTCCAAGTATAAAATATTGCATCCCAAGCATTCTACGAATGGTCGTGTAGTGGATGCTCTTGTGGGCAGCTCTGCATTACACATTTGACAACCTCTATAAGATTCATGGGGTACATCCATCTGCATCGGCTCTGCGGCTGACTCCAATTCATCCTTTGTATCCGGTAGATTAGAAGAGGTTTCTTTTGTAGGTGGTTCATAAATTCTTCCTTCAGGAATTGGGGTAAGTAATCCAGCTGCATCTCTTTGCTTTCTTCTTTCTTCCCATTTGAAGGCTCTGTGCTTGCATCGGTTAGAGTTGTGACACCTCGTTCTTCGAAGTAGTGCGTCAGGCACTCTATCCTCATTGGCGCTTATTAAATTCCCCGTCGGCACAGTTATCAGGGATTGTAGTCGACTGGTCCCTTCCACTGGGTAATGTTGAGTGTTTATCTTCTTACTCTTTTGCGAGGAATCATCTTCAGCTCCAATTTTCAGTATATACGGTAATCCTTCTTTTTCCCATCTGCTAACAATGTCCATCAAGGGACCTTCATAATTCACATCAACCTAACCAATGTCAAAATCAAAGTCTATGACGCCACTCTAAGTAACTCTTTCCTTATCCAGTGTGAGATTTAAGCCATCTCTAAAGGTAAAGATCAACATATGCTCCAATATTTCTTCTTCAATAGACAGCAAACATCAGTGCACTGACATCGACATGAACAACAAAAAAATGAAGCATCAACAATTTGAAATTTTGAAAGTTTTATTTATTCAAATTTATTTAATTTAATTAGATTTAGAAAACATAAAAACAACATGAGTAATTTAAAAAAAAAATTCATTATATTAAGGTCAATTTATTACAAAATCTTGGACTCAGTCATAGATGTTTAGCCAAATAAATAACTACTGAATAATCAAAATTTTAAAAAAAAGCAAATGTTAATTTCAAGCGGCATCATGCCAGGTAATATATCTTCAAGTAGCGGTCGTTGACCAGCAACATAGTTCTTTCGCCTCGGAAATCCACCAGCTGGTAAGATCCTTCTGAGTAAACATCTTCTATGACAAATGGTCCCTCCCAAGTTGGTTCAAATTTTCCACCCATCTTACGGTGTGCAAGAATAAGTCTTTTGAAAATAAGAGCGAGGTCACCGACTGTGAACTTCCTCGGGCAGACCAATTTGTCGTGTGCTTGCACGATTATTGCATGGTAGAGCTCCAAGTGTTGTTGTGCTCTTAGCAATTTTCCCTCAAGACTTTCCAATTCTTCGAGTCTGAGTTTTGCATTTTCTGCTGCTGTGGGTTGGTTGGCGACGGTGACTCTAAGAGACGGTGTTTGAACTTTTAGCGATAATACGACCTCGGACCCATACACAAGTACGTAGGGTGTGCATCGAGTAGGAGTTCTGAACGTCATCCAGTAGGCCCACAAAGCCTCTAATAGTCTATCATGCCAATCTCTTTAATTTTCATCCAATGTCTTCTTCAAAATCTGTATAAATGTTTTATTGAAAGCCTCAACTAAGCTATCTGCTCTAGGATAATAAATTGTTGAGTATCTCCAATCTATCCCATGTTGTTTAACAAAATTGTTGATTTTCTTGCTTTTAAAGATTGTCACATTATCGAAAATCACTCTACTTGGAACATCCAAACGATAGACAATGTTGATTTTGAAAAATTGAAGGATGTGTTGTGTTGTAACCTCTCGTAATGACACTGATTTTTCTCAATTGGAAAAGTAGTCTGTAGTTAAAATAATAAATCTATGTCCCATAGAAGATTAAGGGTCTATCCGAGATATTATGTCCGTACCCCAACACTCGAATGGCCACGCAGCAACAGTTGGGTGCAGCACATTCGGAGGTTGGTGTAAGACTACCCCATGCACTTGGCAAAGCTGACTCCTTCTAGTTGTATCCATACAATCAAATATCATCGCTGACCAATAATATCTGAGTCTTTTGATCTTCATTTTAATCTTCAGCCCTGACTGGTGATCACCACACAATCCAACATGTACTTCCTTGACAATATTCTGAGCTTTTGTTTTTCCTAAACATTATAGCCACATCTGGTCAAATGAGCTCCTGTAGAGGACGTCGCCCACTAGAGCGTAATACATAGCCCTTTTTATAATGTGATGTGCTTCAAACCTATCCTCTGCCATTTTTCCAGTTTGTAAATATTCTATTAATGGCTTACACCAATCCTTATTGATGCAAGCAACTTCAATCATCATTCCTTCTTCCTTTTCGAGCTTATGTAGATTGTCGAGGTCGATTCAAGACAAGACCCATATTCTTTGTAGTTTAATATCAATGGAATCCTCCGGTGGACACGCCAATTCCTTTGCAATTTTTGCTAGAGCGTCGGCATGTGCATTATCTCCCCAAGGAATTCAGTATAGAGTTACATTAGGGATCAGTTGTAGCAGCCTCATCGCATACTGATGGTATTCTGCTAATCTTGGTTTCAAAAACTTGTATTGTCCAAAAACTTGTTGAATGATAAGTTGAGAGTCGCCATAGATGACAATATCTGTTACATCCAATGAGATTGTAAATTCTAACCTGGTGATCAACACTTCATATTCTGCTTTGTTATTTGTACACGACCCTGTCAGGTGTTAGGAGAATCTAAACATACCCTTATCTATCTTGATGAAAATCAAACAAATCCTTGCTTTTCTTGGTATAACCATTTCTGATCCTTCCTTACTGAAGAAGCTTCATCAAAATACATTACAGTATCTGCTCATCTAACAATTCATCATTGAGTGGGTACCCAGCTGGAAGTGGGTGTGCAGTGAGAAAATCTACCAAAATCTGTCCCTTGATAGCGTGGAGGGGAACAAAAGTTATATCAATTTGTAATAAAATCATCGACCATCTCGCTAAACGTCCAGAAGGTGTTGGTCGGGTCATCAAATATTGCAACATATTAACTTTTGAGATGAGGGTAATATTATGAGAAAGCATATAATGCCTAAACTTTTGGGCGACGAACATCAAATCTATTCAATGCTTTTTGATAGGTTTATATTCATCTCTGTCATTATTAAAAGACGACTCAAGTAGTACAGTGCATTTTTCTTACCCTCATCATTGACTTGGGCTAATTGGGCTCCGAGAGAGTCATCTAAAGTCGTAGTATAAAATATCAATGGTTTTCTTGGGATAGGGGCTGTCAAAATAGAAGGTGTCATTAATTGTCATTTAACGTCCTAGAAGGCCTGCTGACATTTCTCTTCCCAAACAAATTTGACATCTTTTTAATTAATATTGAGAAGTGCTGACACCTACCTGAGAGATTAGAAATAAAGCGTCTCAAAAATGCCAATTTTCCTTGAAAAGAATGTAGTTGTTTCAAAGTTTTGGGAGGAGGCATTTCCAAGATAGCTTTAATCTTATCTGGGTGACCCAAGTCGATTCCCCAATGAAGAAAAACGAATCCTAGAAATTTCTTGAAGGTAACGCCAAAGGTGCACTTTAAGGGATTCATTTTAAGATTATATTGTCGTAATTGTTCGAACACGGTCCTTAAATCATACAAATGGTATATTTTCTATTTACTTTTGATGACCAAATCATCCACATAACACTCCACTTGGTTGTGAATGAGGCCGTCAAAGATCTTCATGATTACACGTTGATATGTTGCTCCTGCATTCTTTAATCCAAACGACATCACTGTGTAGCAAAAAAACCTACTTGGCGTCCTGAAAGCTGTAAGTGTTGCATCTTTAGGATCCATCTTGATCTGATTGTATCCTGAAGATCCATCCATAAAGGAGAAAATTTCATGTGTCGAAGTGATATTCACCGTCAATTCCAGTATCGGTAATGAAAACTCATCTTTTGGATATGCTTTATTCAAATCCCTAAAATCCACACATACACAGATTTGTCCATTTTTCTTCTTAACTGGTACAACATTGGCTAACCAAGTGGGGTATTTCTCTTCTGGCACAAAGTTAGCGTCTATTAATTTCTTCACCTCGGCAATGACTTGTTCCTCTATTTTGAGGCACATCCTTCTAAGAGCATATTTTACTGAGGCCATATCTTTATCTACCCCAAGCTTATGTACTGCAACTTTTGCTGACAGTTCTGGTATTTTGTCGTAACTCCAGATGAAGTAATCTTTAAATTTTGTCAATAACTTTATCAGCTTTATGGATTCCTCCTCACCGAGTAAGGAACTTATAATGGTTGGTCGGGCCTGCTCCTCAGTCTCGAGGTTAATTTATTTTAATTCATCAACTGTTGATTTAATTTCTTCTTCAAATTCTAGCGGAGCATCATCTATTAATTGTCCTTGAGATTCAGCCTTTATATTGAGGCAGTCCTCCTCTAATTTGCTAGTGACAACCATGCAAAATTCTGAATCATCAACTGACCCTACAGTACCAAATTTGAGAACTTATTTTTAATTAGGAGTTTGACTTTTAACATTCCATAATTTCTCAAGAAGTTACGGTTTATCTTTTGGCATTTTCTTTGGCACATATCCTTGTTGAATTTATTTTTTTACACAAGAAGAAAAGTAACCAAAAAGTAATTCCATTAATTCATTAGAATCATCATCTAAAATTACATGATTTCCAGAACTAGTAGAAGGAGAAGCATGATAAAACATGATCGGTTTCAAACCATCACTATGAACTTCCTTGACCTCTAAACTCTCAACCTTCTGAGGGTAGATCAGAGTAAGGGTCATGACATTCACATAATAGTTGATCCGATCATACATCGAATCATATTCATCTTTTTCCATGTCTTCCAAAGAGATTTTGTACTGAGGCTTCTTTTGTTTTATTATCATCATTTATTCCTTGGAAATTTCTTCGTCAGAACTTTCTTCCATGTCGATGTTGATGGTTGGCCTAGTCCATTCAACAATTGTATTGGTTCTACCATGCCCTCGTCCCTGGCCTAGATCTCGTGTATATGGGCTAAAGGAACCTCTACTACCTCATTGTGAAGAGCCAATAATAGATTTTTGCAGCGGAGTTGAATGACCTCCTCTTTATGATCCTTCTGAATCTTGTGCTTCATTTGATATAACTTTGCGAGAAAAGATTGTTTTCCTTAGAGGTGCATAGCAGGCGGCGTCTTCATGATTGCCCACTTCATGTACTGAAAATGGATGTAAATCTCCTTTAATATAATGTTCTTGTGCTTCTTTGTTAAATTTGATGAATTGATGTAATGATGACGGAACCATATTATGCTCGTGAATCCATGGTCGTCCAAGTATAGCATTGAAAGAAGTCTCTGCATCGATAAAATGGAATTTTGTAGTTTTTTACTAGTTTCCCAACTTTCATTAACAATGTAATCAATCCAAGGGCTCTTTCTCCCTTCTGATTAAATCTCCTTAACATCATTTTATCAGCTATAAGCTCTTGAACATCAATGTACAAATATACTAACATTCGTAGACTCATTAAATTGAGTGATGCTTCCGGATCTACCATGACTCTGAACAATAAAAATCTGCCAATGTTGATGGAGATGTAGAGCGGTCGATTATGGTCGGTAGTACCGAGCAACAAGTGATCATCCATGAAGGTTATCACAGGGTGTTCTTTTAACAAATAAATTTCATATGAGGATATGCTTGCCATCTGAGCTAAGCAAATCTCTGAGTTGAACAAGACTGTAACTAGAGATTCTCTTATCTTTGTCGATAGGATTAGAGTGTTATAAATGCTTATTTTAGTTGGTAACCTTCTAAGATGAGCTATCACATTATAATCAACTTTGTATAATCCTCTAATTTTCACTTGGTTATGTTGCTCTTCCACTGGCAGAGGTGGAGGTAGCTCTTCTTGAATTACTATCTATTTTCCTTTATCTACTGGAGCTGACCTCGAGGGCAATACTTTCCCACTCCTTAGATTTTCTTCTGTATTTTTTTCTTCTTAAGATGTTGTGGGGAAAGGTTCTGACATTCTTTCTTCATCAGAGAAATCCAAGTTGATGGTAAGTGGTGTAACGTGACATTCGAGGACTGGCTCCTCACTCCCGGTGCTATCATAACTGGTATTATCGATGTCTTCTTCATTCTCTTTGACGGGTTTATCAGACTCAAGTACGATTTGAGGATCGATTTGGGAATCGAGATCACAGTTAAATTGAACAAAGTCAGTTACATTATCATTAGAGACAACCAAAACATAGCTGGAATCATAATCATTATATTCATAATGCCCTGGTGAGGCAAAATAATAATCATACATGGTCTGTGGTTCGAGGATTTTCTTCTCCGATAGAGGCAGCCCCTATCTTACCTTCCGCGCTATCAGTCTTAAAAACGTCCCTCTTTTCCATCTCTTCCGGTTGCGATGACTTCTTTAACAAAATCCCCAACTTGGGCTGAGCAAGTTGTAGACTCTGAATGGCTGCTTGAGCTGAAGTGATCTGAATCCGATCCAGTATTTTATTGGATGGCTTGCTCCAAATTGTGCTTCAACCATCTTTATTTGCATATGGATTTATCAAAATGATGGGCTCGGCTGAAATCATATTCACAGAACCTTTCTCTTGCACAAATATCCCTCGGGGATCATTATGTTTCCTTCTTTATAGTTCCTCTCAAGCCAATCTTTGAAGACGAAGCAACCTTCTATTGTATGCCCTAACATTCTGTGGTAAAGACAAAAATTAGGACTATCTTTCTTATCGACCTCTTCGGGCTTCTTTGGTTCTGACAAACTGAACTCTGGCTTCTTCATCAGGTTTCTGAACATCTTCGACACAGCCTCATTTTTGAAGGAATATTGTCTTCTCGTTCATTCTGAAAGAGTCGGACCCATTCTACCTTCCGTCTGATATGATCCTCCTTGGTATGACTGTTGGCTGGACTGTCCATACTGCTGTACTTGCTATTGAGCACGCTGTAAGGACTGCTGAGAACTTTTGTGAGAATACTCTACTTGTATTTTCATTAGTTTCTTTCTTTTATCAGGTGTTGCCACTGTCCGAGACCTTATCTCGATTGCTCTAGTTGTCCTGGATTTCTCTATTTTCTCTTGAGAATCCATATGTTTAGTGTCCTCTTGGAAATGACTAGCTTTACTTAACAGCTTCTTGAAGGACTTGATGGTGAGTCCCTTGAGCATGAAAGATACTGGCCTATGTATGCTCTCGCGAAGAATCTCAATCGCATTTTTTTCTGCAGTTGAGGCTCACATTTCATTCTAAGGTTTCTTCACCTCAAGATGTAATCCACTAGAGTTTTGTTGGGTCTTTGCTTCTTCACTACAAGATACCCAATAAAAACATGATGTTGTGCTCTAGCAAATCTTTTTATAAACTTTTGTTCTAATTCTGTGAACGTCTTACCTAATCTGTTAGGTAGTTCGACATACTGGTCCCAATTTTTTATATGTAAGGATTTATAAAGTTGACACCACTACAACATCAAAAAATTGATCGTTATATGAAAAGTAAGTTGTGTAAAATATATATATTTATAAGCAATTAATAATTAGATTCTACGCAAGTATACGTATCGTTATGAAGTAATAAAGAACTTTCTGTTTAAGCCCCAAATATCGATCCCACAGTGAAGGTGTAAATTGGTAATTCTAAGTTTTACTAGGAAATTTACTAAAAATCAAACAAAATCCCTACACTAATTTTGAATGTTGAGAAGTTATCAAAACTAAAATACTTAACTATTAGCAAAACATAAATGTAAAGTTTAAAAAGTAAATACTAATCAACTAACTATGTTTATGTAATGAAGATTTCTTATGTGAAAAAGAATCTTTCCCACCACAATGAGGTTCTGTTGAAATGAGATGAGATAAATGTTTATAATATGTATTGTACCAAATTGAAGCAATTATAATTCTCTACCCTGATACAGTGCATAGAAAATCATTGGCTAATCCTAGGTTTAGTCCCTAAATGGCTAGGCTACGAGGAAGATATCTCTATAAAAGAAACTTCATACAACACTAATAAACAAACAAAACTTATCTGAAACTCTTTCTCAAAGCAAATCCGTTGTAGCCTTTCCTTAGAAATGCAGGAAGAAGATATCTCTCACTTTTCTCCTTCTCCAACACTCTTACAGAAAGTTTCACACTAAATCTCACCACACAAACTCTAAACTATAAAGAAAAAAACACTAATGGACTCCAATATGATGGTGGAATGAAGATGGATTATGATGAATGGCAAAAATGGAGCATGGTGGAATGTCTTGGAGCGAAAAGGAGTCACTTTCTTGATAAATTTTGGCCACATATAAAGCCCAAGGTCGGCTCTCCAAGAGGTGCCTCCAAAAACTCTTAAAAAATCATCCAAATACATCGAACCTTCTAGAAATGGGGGCTGAACCGCCTTTGGCACCATCAGAACCAGTTTTGGCGCCGTCGGAGCTGAGTAAAAATTTCAACTCTTCTATTGTTTTGTGTCGTCGGTGCTTCCCTTGGCACGGTCGGTGTTGAGTACTTCTTCAAAAATGCAATTGTGTAGGAAAATTCATATGAAAAAAAACTTCATAAGACTTTACTAATCATTAAACTAATACTCAAATAAAAGGTTTAGATAATGTGTCCAAGTCTTTTTCCTTAAGTTGATTCAAGTGAAGCTAATTTTTAATTAGGCATCTCCACAAGCTTCTCCTCACATCTTTTTTTTTTCTTTTCTTTTTTTTTTTCTTTTCAGAATCATTGTTAATCCCCTTTTTCTTTTCTTTCTTCTTCTCTTTTTTTTCATGTATGTGAGGATTACTATATCTGGATAGCCTTTAATGATTTTGAACTTCACTATCCTCTTTTTAAAGTTAAAATTTTTTTATGTTTCTTCACTTAACAAATTTTTATTAACTTAAAAATTACATAAAGTTTAATTCTTTTCTTTTTATAGGAATCTTTTTAGATTTTTAATACTTCAAAAATACAAATTCCTTTACTTAAAATAGAAAAATATAGTCTTATTTTATTTTACCAAATATCTTAGTCTCTAGAATTAACCTTTATTATTGAAAATTTTTTCTACTTAAATTTACTATATGTTTAGAAACATAAATAAAGTTATCCAAAGTTAACCTTTAATACCAAAGGTTGTGTTAAATTTAAAATTTTTGAAAATATAGTTATTTGAGGACAAATAAAATTAAGTTCTCTCTTTTCTTTTTTTTAAAATAATTTCTTTTCCCAAACTTAAATTTTTTTTAAAAATTTACATGAAGAACTTAAAAAAAAATAAAAGGGTGAAAGAAAGCATTAAATACATAAAGAAAATTCATACATGTTGAAGATTCTGAATTTACAAATAAATTTTGAAATACTGCAGGTGCTAATATGAAAAACTACAAGGCTTAAAACATTAAATTGCACATAATATATATATATAATTTGCTGAGAAAGTGTTAATTATAATACATATAACAAAGTGTTGGAACTAACAACCGAACTAAACTAAATTATAAAAATGAAAACAGTTTTATACATTACAGTTTCATGTTACTATGGAGCAAAATCTTGTCAAAGTCCACCAAAATTTGTATGAACCAATAAACCGCTCTCAGTGCCGTCAACACTCTCGATTGGCACTGCCGGCGCTGAGGTCCGTTTTCTTTAGCGCCGCCAGCGCTAGTGGCCAAAATTTCGCGACTTTCATTTTTCGTTCAATTTAATGTCAACTTTTTCTCCAATACCAATATTTGACTTAATTTATATTAAATGCAATTGTGTAGGATTATTATCTACTAATATATAAGACAGTTATCAAACAAAATAGCAATACATAGACATATATGTATGGGTTGCGTCCCATAAAGAGCTTAGTGTAACGTCGTCTGTCTGACACACTATTTGTTTAGTTGGGATAACTTAATAATAAAACTTCTTTAAATTGAGGTATGAGCCCTTCATAATAATGTTTCAGACGATGCTCATTAACTTTAAATACCTTTCGAATGTTCGGATCTTTAATAACAACAGTTCCATAATGATAGACTTTAATCATCTTAAATGATCATAACCATCTGGATTTCAGTTTTCCTAGAAACAATCTCAATCTTATATTATATAATAGAACTTTTTTTCTAGGTTCAAATTTCTTCTGAATAATATTCTGATAAGCAGTAGAGAATCTATGCATAATATCATATTTCTTAGGGTAGAGAATTATAATTGCTCCTATTTGGCAATATACATATTATAAACATTTATCTTATCTCATTTCACCAGAACTTCATTGTAGTGGGAAGTTTACTTTTTCATATAAGAAGTCTTCATTAAAAAAACATAGTTAGTAGAATAGTATTCACTTTTTAAACTTTGCATTTCTATTTTTCTAATAGTTAAGTACTTTAGTTTTGATAGCATCTCAACATTCAAAATTAGTGACAGTGATTTCGTTTGATTTTCTGTAAATTTCATCATAAAACTTATAATTGCCAATTTACACTGTCCCTATGGGATCGATATTTGGGGTTTAAATAGAAAGTCCTTTATTACTCGATAACGATACGTATACTTGCGTAGAATCTCATTATTAATTGCCTATAATTATATATATTTTACACAACTTACTTTTCTTACAAGAATCAAGTTTTTCGCGCTGTAGTGGTGTCAACTTCATAAATCCTTACACATAACGATGTTTTTTGCATCATTGTCGGGGAAGGTAACAATTAAATTTAGGTAAATTAAATAGTTTTGATAATTTAGGAAAGTTAGAGGTAATATATATATATATACTATAAAAATATATAAAAATTGTAAAAAAAAATTAAAAATCTAAAATAAAAAAAAAAGAATTTTACTTTGCTTACTTTATTTGTTTATGCGAATATTAGATCTGAAGGCTTAATACCTTATGATTCAAAGTTAGAACATACTATAAGAAAAATTTGAAAATAACAAAAGAAATTAAAAATTTAAAAGAAATGACAAATAACTTAGAAAATCCAATAAATGAGAATCAACAAAGACCTTTAAAAGATTATGTGAATCCGACATCAGATGAACTTCACTTGACTATTCAAAATTCTGATATTGTTGTTAATTCATTTGAGCTTAAACCGCTATTATACAAGTGGTACAAAATAATCATTTTAGAGGATCACCTACGGAAGATCTTAACTTACATCTTGCTAGTTTTCTTGAGATTTATGTTACATTTAAATATGACGGAGTGCCTAATGATGTTGTTAGGCTTAGACTTTTTTCTTTTTCATTAAAAGATAAAGCCAAGGCTTGGTTAAATTCATTAGCACCTGGATCTATTAACCTTTTAAAATGGATTAGTAGGATCACTAAGATCTATTATAGATGCTACTGCAGGTGGATCATCAATGTCAAAACCTTTTGATGAAGCATATTCTTTAATTGAAGAAATGACTACTAATAACTTTCAATGACCCTCTGAAAGGGTAGATCCTAAGAGAGTAGCTAGTATTCATGATTCTAACGCAATGTCTATTTTACCAACTCAAATTGCTGCTATTTCTAAAAAGATTGATCAAATAGGAGTCAACTATACTCAAATACCCCCAGTATTAGAGGAAAATTCACTAGGATAGATTATTGATATTCAACCATCTTATGAAACTTTAAACGCTATAAATAATCGAATAACAATCTCTATTTTAACTAATTTAACCCTTGATGGAAAAATCACCCTAATTTTAGTTTGAATAATTATAAAAATCAGGTGAATTTATCTGGAAATATGAAAAATCAAGGAAATCCTAATTTTCGACCTTATTATTCTCCAGAATTTAACGCCAATCATAACCCACAAGTTATGGAAAAGAAGTTGACAACGGAAGAAGTGATGTTGAATATGGGAAATTAAATACAAAATCAAGGGGCTACTATTATAAATATGGAAAATCAATTAGGACATATTGCTACTGCACTTAGAAACAGACCTGCTGGAATTCTTCCGAGTACATTGGAAGTCAATCCAAAAGATTAAAATAAAGTGCAAATTAAAGATATTCAATTACGAAGTGGAAAAGAAGTTAAAACAATGATCCAAAGAGAAAGTAAAGTTGATGAGGAGAAGAAAGAAATGGAAAATGATTAACATGAAAATGAACAAACACAAGTTCCTTTAGAAAAAAACATTACCTCCGTTTCCTCGAAGATTGAAGCAGAAAAATAAAGATAAACAATCTGTAAAATTTTTGGAAATTCTTAAGAAATTAATGATAAATATTCCTTTTGTTAAAGCTTTGGAACAAATGTCAAATTATGTGAACTTTATGAAGGATGTACTAAATAAGAGAAGGATGTTTACAGATCATGACACCGTTACACTCAGTGAAGAGTGTAGTGCTATTATTCAGAAAAAGCTTCGTAAAAAATTAAAAGAACCTAGTAATTTTACTATACCTTGTGTAATTTGTGAAAAGTTTTATGGAAAAGTTTTATGTGATTTAGGAGCGAGTATCAATCTTATGCCCTTATCGATCTTTAAATGTTTAGATTTAGGAGAAATTTTCCCTACTATTGTAACTCTTCAGTTAGCTGATTGATTAATAACTTATCCAAAAGGAGTTATAAAGGATGTACTAGTAAAAGTAGATAAAATTATTTTCCCTTTAGACTTTATAGTATTGGATATGAAGGAAAATAAAGAGATTCCTATTATTCTAGGGAGATCCTTTCTTACAACAGGAAGAGTTGTAATAGATGTGAAAAAATGAGAATTAATAATGAGAGTTAACGATCAAGAAGTAAAATTTAATAAAGTAAAAGCTATGAAATATCCTACAATAGAAGAAGATAATGAATGTTTCAGGATGGAAGTAGATGATTATCTGAGTAATGAAAAATTTAAGAATGAGTCTGAAGATAAATTAAACCAAGGAGCAATTTTTTAGAATGAAGATGAAATAATAGAAGAAGATTTAGATTATATTCAGGGCAAATTTGAAACGTTACTTATTGGAAAACGTGAGTAAAAATCTTATTCCTTCAAGTATTAAACCACCTGAACTTGAATTAAAGACATTACCTCCCCATTTAAAGTACGTATTTTTATGAGAGTCACCTACATTTCCTGTTATTATGTCTTCTGAGTTAACTAAAATTCAAGAACAAAAGTTGATAAAAATGTTGAACAAGTATAAAAAGGCTTTTGGATGGAGTTTAGCAAATACTAAAGGAATTAGTTCTTCAATTTGTATGCACATAATTTTATTAGATGAACAATATGAACCTAAAGCTGATCCTCATAGAAAATTAAACCCAATAAATAAAGAAGTTGTTAAAAAAAAGATTTTAAAATGGTTAGATACTGGAATTATATATCCTATTTGAGATAGTGCTTGAGTAAGCCCAATCTACTATGTTCCAAAGAAAGGAGTGACTGTTGAAGAAAATAAGAAAAATGAATTAATACCAATAAGACGAGTTACTGGTTGGCAAATTTGTATTGACTGTAGAAAATTAAATATGACCATCAGAAAAGATCACTTTTCTTAACCCTTTCTATACCAAATGTTGGATAGATTGGCTAAGAATAAATATTATTACTTTTTAGATGGATATACCAGTTATCATCAAATTCTAGTTGCTTTAGAGGATCAAGAAAAAATAACATTTACAAGACTATATGGAACATTTACTTTTCGTAGAATGTCTTTTGGACTATGCAATGCATCTGCAATATTTCAAAGAAGCATGATGTCAATTTTTAGAAATTTTATAGAACATGGAATGAAAGTTTTTATGGATGATTTTCTTATATTCAGGACCGTGTTTGAGTTATGCCTGAATAATTTGGAAAAAAGTTTTGGAAGTATGTGAAAAGTCAACCTAATATTAAATTGGGAAAAATATCAATTTATGGTTGCAGGAGGTATTGTGCTTCGGTATAAAATTTTTGAAAAAGGCATGGATGTAGACTCTGCAAAAATCCAAGTTATAGAAAATTGCCACCACCTACTAATGCTAAAGGGGTGAGAAGTTTTCTAGGACATGTTGGTTTTTATTGGCGCTACATAAAAAATTTTCAAAAATAATTAAGCCGCTATGCCAATTTTTAGAAAAAGATAAGAAATTTGATTTTGATGAGGAATACATAAAAGAATTTGAATTACTAAAGAAAAAATTAGTCACTGCACTTATAATAGTACCACATGACTAGGAAAAACCATTTGAAATAATGTGTGATGCTATTGATTATGCTATTGGGGTTGTATTAGGACAAAGGCACGAAAAAGTTTTTAAAGTTATATATTTCGTTATTAAAACTCTAAAAAATGCTCAAATTAATTATACTACTACTGAAAGAGAGTTATTAGCTATTTCTAGTAAGACTCTAAATGATGCTCAAATTAATTATATTACCACTAAAAGAGAGTTATTAGCTAATTTTTATGCCTTTGATAAATTTAGACCTTATTTAATTGGAACTAAATGTATAGTGCATACAAAACATTATGTTATTAAATACTTAATTTAAAAGAAAGATGTTAAACTAAGATTAATTAGATGGATACTTCTATTGTAAGAGTTTGATTTTATTGTAATTGATAGAAAGGGAATTGATAATCAAATAGCTGATCATTTGTTTAGGATAGAAATAGAAATATTAAAAAATTTTGCAAATGAAATTTTAGAAAATTTCCCTAATGAACAACTATATAGTATTGATGAAATGGATGCACCCTGGTTTGCTAATATAGTGAATTGTATTGTAAGTGGTATTTTACCACCTCATATGAAAAATCCACAATTAAAGAAATTTTTATATGATTCAAAAGACTATTTTTGGGATGACCCATATTTATATAAACAATGTAAAGATCTAATTACTAGAAGATGTGTGCTTTATGAAGAAACTCAACAGATAATTGAAAAATGTCAAGATTCTCAATTTGGAGGATATTTTGAAACAAATAGAACTGCATATAAGATTTTACAAGCTAGATTTTATTGGCCTATTATTTTTAAAGATGTTAATGAATATATTAAAATGTGTGATAGATGTCAACGAGTAGGAAATATTTAGAGTAGAAATGAAATGCCTCTAAATTATACTTTGGAAGTTGAAATTTTTGATGTGTGGGGATTAGATTTTATGGCACCATTTATGCCTTCATTTGGAAACTTATATATATTACTTACTGTTGATTATATGTCCAAATTCTATTATTGTACCTAGATGTGATGCTCAGAGTGTTTCTAAATTTTTAATTAAAAATATTTTTAGTTGTTGTACCTAAATGTGATGCTCAGAGTGTTTCTAAGTTTTTAAATAAAAATATTTTTACAAGATTTGTACCCGGATGTGATGCTCGGCGTGTTTCTAAATTTTTAATAAAAAATATTTTTACAAGATATGGAATGCCGAGAGTAATTATTACTGGTAGAGGATCTCATTTTAGGAATAAGATAATCAAAAAATTAATTAAGATATTTGATATTATGCATAAATTCTCTACTGCTTATCATCCTCAGACTAGCGGTCTAGTAGAGATATCAAATCGTGAAATTAAACGTATTTTAGAAAAAGATGTAAATTCTTATAAATTAGATTGGTGTACTAGATTAGATACAGCATTATGAGCATATAAAACTACTTATAAGACTTCTATAGGAATATCCCCACACAGATTGATATTTGGAAAAACATGCTACTTACTAGTAGAATTAGAGCATAAAGCATTTAGGCTATTAAAGAATTTAATTTGAATCTAAAATATGCTGGTGAGAAAAGATTATTACAACTCAATGAACTTGAGGAAATAAGAAATGAAGCATATGATAATGCAAAAATCTATAAAGAGAAAATGAAAGTATGGCTTGATCGGAAGATTATTCAGAAGAAATTTGAACCTGGACAAGAAGTTCTACTATATAATACAAGATTGAGATTGTTTTCAAGAAAATAGAAATCCGAACTATCTGGAGTAAAAAATACATATTATAAACATTTATCTCATCTCATTTCACCAGAACCTCATTGTAGTGGGCATGATGCTTTTTCACATAAAAAATCTTCATTACATAAACATAGATAATAGATTAGTATTTACTTTTTAAACTTTGCATTTTAGTTTTTCTAGTAGTTAAGTACTTTAGTTTTGATAATATTTCAACATTCAAAATTAGTGACAGTGATTTCGTTTGATTTTCTGTAAATTTCCTAATAAAACTTATAATTGTCAATTTACACATTTCCTATGGGATCGATATTTGGGGCTTAAATAGAAAGTCTTTTTTTTACTTGATAATGATACGTATATTTGCGTAGAATCTCATTATTAATTACCTATAATTACAAATATATATATACTTCCTATCTCATTACTAACTATCTTCCTTCATCTTATTCACTTAAAAAATAAATATGTAGGCCTCGATCTCCATTTATTTGATTCATCAAATTTTTATTGGATTTTATAATATGTTATTTGAATGAACTCGTTTTAGCATATGACTAATTTTATTGATACTCCTAGCTAAACCTTTAAAATTTTTACTGAGGGCTTTTATATACAGAACACTCAAAACATCCGAATTTACGTATATCACACTTATACATTTGTATTTGTATATAAACCTTTGATATTTATGCACATAGCACTCAACTCTTATGTACGTAGCTATCTTACACCTAAACATTTATATTTTTATGAATAAAACTCAAAGTTTAACATTATATAAAAAAATATTATTACTTTTAGAAAAACGAGATGCTCTTTTTTATACATAGATTTTTGACACAATGATATTATGAATTTAAATGTCAATATTTGGGTGTTAAGTATACAAATGCTTAAGAATTAAGGCCTTTGTTTGCAAATTTTATTATTTATAAATCAATTATACATAAAAAATATTTTATATTATTTGTGACTTGTGGCTAGGAACGCTGACTTAAATTTTGTAATTATATTAGGATTTTATTTGATATTTCTTAGAGTAGCAAATATTTGAGGTCAAGGGGCAGATACTTCTATCCGTTTATAAATTGGATCGGGCCTTGGAATAATGCGTAAGTTAATAGAATTTAGGGCACATAAGCGTGGTTGAAAGTTATCTATCATTTTCATAAATCTTAAGCATTATTTTTAATATTATTATTAGTATTATTATTAAACATTAATATTTTACTTCAACTTTTCAGCTTGGTGCAAATGATTCAAATTGAATTCAAGTTAGAGCTACTTCAAGTTAAACTTGTCAAACTAATGCAGAGCTCATACTCGAGCTCAAGCTTGAGTCAAGCTCATATTTGAGCCTGAAATCAATATAGTAGATTACTAGTATGCTCTTGCCAAACTTGTTAGCTCACAGCCACCCAAATTCTTGAAATTGTAATCGAAGCTCATCCTAGAAAACATTGATGACATCAATAACTTGTTGGATAAGGCATCGTGGTGAGAACTCATTGGAGCAGAATCGATGGTGATAGAAACTCATCGGAGAAGGCATCTTGATTGAAGCTTCTTGAAGAAGGAATTGATATTAGAATCATCATGAGCGCTCCATATAGAAGGCATTAACCTGACCAACGACATTTGAAGAAGAGCTTGGTTTAGGAGTTTGTGAGTTACTAAATTGTAATAAAATGTATGAGAAAATGGATTTATAATTAGAACTTAAAATAGACGATTGAGATTTGATTAAGTTAGCTTTAGAGCCAAAGAGTTAAGCCTAGCCAAGCTGAAACTCGAGTTCATATAATATATGAGATGCAAGCTGAGTGCAAGCTCAAGCTCGCTGCTTGATAAGCTTGACTCAATGATAGAATAAAGAGTCAATTTTAAGCTAGCTTGATTCACTTACACCTCTACCCTTTATTATAAGATTCTTATTTCAATTAGATAAAATTCTGAAAAGAGTTCTCCTATTTTATTTTTAATTGCATAAAAAATTGTTTTTCTATAATTTCATTCAAATTGAAAGTATGTTAAAATATTCACATATATTTTGTATCAATTGGATTAATTTTAACACATATCTCTAATTCGTACAAGTTATCTCTTAAATCAACCTAAATACCAATAAATATAACTAAATTTAAAAGCCAGGTGCATTTTAATAATTCTGTCACAATGAGGCTATAATGTCGGATAATAATACCATACCAACAAAATAGCTAACCAAATATTTCTCAGCCATATGATTGCAACAACTAAATCAATAATTATTCTTCCTTGCACTTCTCTGTTCAATATATATGCTGCCATGTACCTTTTGAGTATAAAATAAGGATCTTATATATATATATATATATTAATAAAAGGAGGCAGTAGCTCCTACTTCATTAAACAAGGAAAAAAAAAAAGTGGTACAAGAGAAAGGAGTAATCAAGTCCCTTCCAAAAAACTTTAAACAGAAAAAACTCTAATGAAAGGAAGAGCAACAGTGTCTCCTTTCAACAAAAACTCTAGCTAGGGGGTAGTAGAATTGCCCACCCTAGGGATCTCAGAATGAAGGCCTACCTTGGCTAGCCAATTTGCAGGCCTATTGCCTTCTCTCAATGTATGTGAGTAAGAGGATCTAATGCCCTTACCCAAGGAGTGAATCATTCCAATCCACTGCATCAGATACCAAGGAGTAGGTAACCTCCCTTCAATAATATCAATAAGGACCCTGGAATCAGATTCAAATATAATTGAGGTGAAGCTACACTTTTGGGCCATTAACATAGCCCAATAAATAGCCACAGTTTCTGCCTCCAGGGGATCCTTAGCACTGACAGGAGAATGAAAGTAGAGTAAACACTTGCCATTACTGTTTCTGAACACCCCTCCAATACCAGCATAATTATTAGAAAAACTACCATATGTGTTAACTTTAATTTCCCCTTTGGTGGAGGAATCCACTTGATGAGTGCATACTTGATTTTTCTGGGAAGACTATGAGATGTACTGTGAAGTATATCAGGAAGCTTCCCATAACAATATAATTTCTGCAAATAGCTGAGGTAGTTGGAGGCTATGGTAGCAGCTCCCACCCAGATGTCATCATGTTTAATCTTGTTCCTAGCCATCCATATAAACCATGCAGTGATACAAGGGATTTGGGGTAAGTCTTGGTCTTGCCAATCCTTCCAGCTGAGGGAGAAGTCATTCCAAGACAAAAGAATAGTTTCTAACTTCAGTTTGGGAATTAAACAGTTCCAAACCTGTTTAACTGTGGAACATTGGAAAAATAAGTGCTGTATAGTTTCCTCATGGGAGTTACATAACCCACATCTAGAGAGACCTCTCAAGCCTTTTAACTTCAATATATCATCAGTGGGCAGAAAGCCATGGAGTAGTGTCCAATAGAAAAATGACATTGAAGGGGAGAGGAATTTGTTCCACACACATTTACTCCAGCCGACTGTATGTTGAGGAAAACACAAATTATCAATGGTTGCAGATAAAGACTGGGACACCTTCTTTTTCACAATCAGGATATCTTTACTATCTCTATCAATGTTGCTTTTCGTAACCTTCTGTAAAGTTTTATTATCCAGTATATTCTGTAAAGCTTGTTGATTCCACTCACCATTGAACCATAGATCAGCCACCTGAGTTGTAGGATATAATTGAGGGTTAGATGAAGTGTTGATTAAGCCCTCACCAGTCCAATTATCCAGCCAGATGTTCAGCTTGCCCTCTCCAATTTTCCATATGAAAAGATTTTCAGCCTGAGATCTGACTTTTAGCATATTGGTCCAGGCCCTGGAGTCCCCAAGTCTTTTAGTAACAAGGGAGGGATGCAACTCTCTACAGTATTTGCCCTTCAAAAATTTAGCCCAAAGAGAACTCTGGGCTCTGAACATCAACCAAAGTTTACAAAAATTGATTTGAGAGATCTGAATGAGGCTTTTGAAGCCCAGCCCACCAGCACTAGTACTTCCACACAGCTTTTGCCAACTGGTCCAATGCATTTGCTTCCTCTGACCTGCCCACAAAAATCTATTAAACAATCTTTCCAAAGTTTACTGTGTTGACTTTTTCATAACAGAAACCTGGGAGATATAGGATGGAAAAGTTGTCAATACACTTTTTAGAAGAGTAACTCTACCCCCATTAGAAAGGAATGAATTTGCCCAGCAGTTTAGCTTGTCCTGAATTCTGGTGATACATTCATCAAATTGAACTTGTCTTGTTTTCCCCTTCACAAGCAAAGTACCTAGGTATTTTAATGGCAAAGAGCTGGTCTTGAAGCCACTAAGTTCAGTAGTTCAATGCTTAATTTCAGGTTTAACTGTTTTGCTAAACACCAAAAGACATTTCTCAGTATGGAAATGCATACCAGAACATTGCTGAAATTTCTCCAAACATTGAAGGACCAATTTAACAGCTGTTTTTTGTTTCTTTGGCAAAGATAATAACATCATCAGCAAATGCTAAATGATTCACAACAATATTTGATCTATGACTGTAGAGTGTATGAGGGTATGAATCCGTGAGCTCATTCAACAATTTAGAGAAGTAATCAAAAGCAATGATGAAAATGGTTGGAGACAGTGGATCACCTTGCTTAATTCCTCTAGATGAGGTGAAGAAAGCATGAGATTTACCATTAATAAACACAGACTGGGAGTTGTTTCTAAGCCATCTATGTATCAGCAATATAAATTGTTCATTAAAACCCTTAACATGCAGCACTTCCTCAATGAACTCCCAGTTAATGGTGTCATATGCCTTCCTAATATCTAATTTCATTATTAGGTTCCCCCCTCTGCACTGCTTATCCAGATCCAACACCATGTCTTGGGCTAGCAGAACATTCTCTACAATACTTCTCCCTTTGATGAAAGCTGACTGGTTCTCACAAATAACCTTGGAAAGGATTGGTTGGAGTCTTTTAGAGACCACTTTGCTAATCATTTTGGATATCACATTAGTGAGGTTTATGGGCCTGAAATGATTCCAAGAGAATGCAGAAGAAGATTTGGGAATAAGAGTTATGTTGGAGCATTTAAAATAGCTGGGGAGATCCAAACCTCTGAAGAAACCTTGGACAGCCTGTACAATATCATCTTTAATGATCTTCCATGATTTTTTGTAAAAATCTTCAGAAAAACCATCAGGTCCAGCAACTTTGGAGCTATCAATGGAAACCAGAGCAAACCAAATTTCCTCTTCCCCAGGAATAGAAGTCAGATCATGTCCCCTCATGAAGTTCTCATCCCTGCAAAAAAAAATCCTGCTGAATGGGGGGCCTAAGATCAGATGGTTGCTTAAAGAGTGTGGTAGTAATTAACAACACTGGCAGCAATCAGGTCTTCAGAATGGAGCCACTTGCCATCATTCTCCTTAATCTTATGTATTGTGTTGCAATTTCTTCTAAACTTGATACATGCATGAAAGTAATCTGAGTTTCTATCCCCTTCACAAAATCTGGTCTTAGCAGTCTTTTGGGAAAAGAAATCCTCTTGCATACTAATGGTATTCATCAAATTTTCATTAGCAATCAATAGATCCTTCTCCACCTCAGGGTTACTCTCTAATTCAGCCTCTAAATTAGCAAATGTCTTTTCTGCCTCCACTACATTTAAGTTGACATCTCCCACTGTTTTCCAATTCCATTTAGATAAGTGTCTACCTAACTTCTTTTGTAGTTACCATAACTTAATCAGAGGGTTGGGATGGTGACAGTCCCTCCAAACCAATGAGACCTGATTTAGGAAGTCATAGTGGGAGGACCACATATTGAGGTATCTAAAACTTGGCTTGTGCTTAACATTAGATGCTGAAATATTCATAAGTAGTGGTCTGTGATCTGATCCTGTCATGCTGAGATGCTGCACAGAAGTGTGAATGAACTCACTAAACCACATGGAATTCAAAAAAATTCTATCTAGCCTTTCCCAAATTTGACCCCTCCTCCAGGTGAATTGTGGACCAGAAAATCCAAGGTCAAACGAACCAGCCAAGTCGCTTTGATCATTGAAAAATTTCATCTGGTTGAGGTCAGGTGGGGCACCACCCAACTTTTCTGAAGGTACTGAAATACAATTAAAGTCTCCTCCAACCATCCAAAAAGAGTTACAAGAGCTACTAATAGCTAAAAGACTCTCCCACAGCTCCTTTCTAGCACAAGGAGGCCAACCAACATATACAAAAGTAGCCAGACCAGTCTGACTCCCCAGTTGAAGCTTGATATGGAGGAATTGTTGATGATCCCACAGTATACTGCAAGACATCTCCTTCCTATGTAACACCCAAATCTTATTATTCAAATTTGAGACATAAAGAAAACCAGGGAATTTATTTAAAATTCTCTGGGAATTTTTAGAGACCATAGGCTCTAGAATAACCATCATCCAAAGTTTATACATCCTCTTTAATGCCATCAGTCTGTTAAGGGATTTAGGATGTGCTAATCCCCTAACATTCCAACATAGAAAGTTCATCATCCAATAGATACAGATTTTCCCCTCCTTCCTGCTTTAGCCATATCCTCTAGAGCTTCTTTATGAGATTTTATATCCCTGAGAATGTAACTTCCCCCTTTTTCAGAGTTTAAACCATGGAAACCCTTTTTCTTTTTCTTAGCTTTCTGGACCAGCCATTCATCCTCCAGGACTGTCTGAAACTCCTTAATTAAGGTTGTGTCAATCTGTTGTTCTTCCAGGGCAACCTCAACCCCTAAATCCTGAATAGTATCCCCCACCATAGTGTTCCAGTCAGTGTTTAGAACTTCATTGGTTTTCTGGTTGCATCCAGAAAGATCAGCTTCTGAAATAGCATATGCCTTGGCATTAACCTCCTGCTGGTCAAGTAGGTCATCATTCACCTCTTGGGCAGGGATGATACCCTGAAGGCCATCATCCTTACTGCCCTTGGTTATCACCTGGTTCAAATGATTATCAAAATCCTCTTTTCTCAACAGCCCAACATCAACAGCAACAGGTAATTGATCAGCCCCCTTAGAAGAGGTCCCCCCAGCAGTTCTTCTGAGATGGGGATGACTTTTGTAGCATTTGTTATCAGTGTGCCCAAACATATTACAATGAAAACAGTAGTATGGCTTCTGTTCAGCAACAATCCTTTGCCAATAGCCATTGTGCTCAGTCCCCAACAAGATTTCCTCCACAACAGGAAGGGTGATATCCCTTTCTACTAGAATTCTGGCTACTGAAGGTCTAGAATGGTTGTAAGTAGGGACATCCAACTTTAAAGGTTTCCCTAGAGCTTGACCAATATTGAACAGAACTTTATGGTTAAAGAAATGAAGCTTTAACCCAGGAAGTTTAAACCAAATAGGAACTACAGGCAGCTCCTTGCTCGGCTCAAAATCAGTGGACCATTTTAAGATCTTCATAGTAATACCATTAATCTGTAAAATCTGTTTTGAGAAAACTCTAGCATAATCATCTTCTCTTGACAATTGGATAAGGATGTGCTTGCCATCAATGAGACCCACCCTCCAAGCACCTTTGAGTTTAATGCCATCAAAGAATTTTCTAATGGCTTCCATTTTTGGGTGTCCCATCTGAAACCTACCAATTAGAGAAAATTTGCAAACCTCAGTCAGTTTATGTATCTCTGAATCATTACATATATATAGACTCATTCTTTCTGTAAGACTGTATAAGTGTTGAGCTCAATTAGATCCGAGCTTTTGATCTACATCTGAGTGACCCTAATGTAAACCTCTTTGTTCTAGATTTAGAATTTTCTTCTCTCTCTGTTGTTCGACACCTAGTACAAGTTTTTCTCACTCTTTTATCTCTAAATCTCATCAGACTAACCTTTAGTCTCCTTTAAATCCTTCTTCTTCTTCTTCTTTGTCTCTTTGAAAACTACAGTTATCTCTAGTTTTTAATCATCAATCAAAATTCAAGATCATATTCTTTCTCTTTGTCACCAAGAAATTGATAGCGTACACCAATGGATCAATCCTAAAGCTAAGAAATATAATAAAAATACACCCTAGACCAATGCAAATGACACCAATACTCAAAATTTATTATGAGTGACATCCAGACTTTGTCCCAAACCCAACTAGCAGCTGATGACTATCCATATTGGAAAGATCAAGTCTTGAAAATTAAGTTTCATAGTTTCATAGATGATAACTCTCTGTCTCAAAAATCTTCAAGTTATAACCACTTTACCCATGCTGAATACCCAATATAATGGATTGATTTTTATTGATCAGATTGTAACTGTAGCGACATACTCCATTATTTTACCTACCATCTTACCATATGTCTCAATATTTCTATCACTTTTGAAATATGTCACACATATGAAAAGTTCATACAACCCACTAATTGATCTTATCTTATCCAACTCAATAGTGAGAACTAACATGTCTGAAAATATGTTATTTTTTATATACATCTAATGCTTATTTTAGGGATATTGCACTTTAATGGAAGGTATTTTTGTATTTTTTATTACTGGTACAATAGTTAAGCAATTGGAACAAGTGTAGAGAAAATGAAGCAATTTGGAATCAAATGGAGCAAAGAAGAAAATATTGACTTGGCGCATAGACGCCAAATAGTTATTTCATTACTTCTAGAAGACTGGCGCATAGGCGGAAAAATTGACTTTTTTTTTGTAAAATGCAATGTATTTGGATGAATTTTGAAGGTGCATCTAAAGTGACTCTTTGGGATTTCGAGGGTTATTATGAAGTGGTGTCTCTTCAAGTGGGGGTTTATTAAGGTGTGTGTGGGGTGTGTCTCATCAGGTGAGGGGGTGTGGCTGTTGGAATGGGATTGTAAGAAGAGTTGAGAATTCTTCAAAGGAACTTCAGGAGATTTGTTTAGGGAGAAGTTTGAGATAAGTGCTTTGAATTTTTGTTTGAGTTTTGTTAAAGTTTATTGTGTAAACCTGATTTTAAATATCAATCCATGAGTTGTATTTTCTCCATGAAATCTAAGTAGTTTTCTTTATCTTTCTCCTTATGATGAAAAATAATCTTTTTTAGGATTAGAATTGCTTAGAATTGCTTTTATTTCAATATTTTGATGGTATATTACTTAATGCTTAATTTACATATGAAATTTGGCCACTTCATAAGTTAAAAAATATTGTGAAAATGCAATGACCCTGGAGGGCTATGCTTTTCCTCAATTAATAAGTACCACACTAACCCTTAAGATAAAGAGAAAGTAATCTTGGGGTGAGTGCAAATAGATAGGGAGATAAGTTTTGACAAGTGTAAATTGGTGATTCTAGGATGACAGGCTAGAACCTTGACCAATTTGATCTAGGGTTTGGAACTTAAAGCTACATTAGCCAAATTAAGAGCTTACATGAGTACACTAGGGTGAGAGGTGACCCGACCTACAATTATGTAGTTATTTAATTTCCAAAAGAAAGCCCAAAACTTAATCTAATTTATTTTAGCGGCTAATGTGCACAATATATAAGTTATAGAATATAAAATTTGATTAATAGTTTACACATTAGAGGTACTACACAAGTATAAATATTGTTTCAAGTAATATAAGATTTTCTCTCAAAACCCAGTATCAATCCCACATAGAAGGTGAAACTTAATTTATCCAAAACTTTTTTTGTGAGTTAGGAAAACTTAAGTTAAAGACCACACAATTATCTAGGAAAAATGGTAGCAAGCTTAGGTGTAAAACAAAGTTACTTATTTCCTACTAATTTTATTCAAAGCAAAAGAAAATGCAGAGTTTCTAAACTTGTTTTTTGAAGAAGAGTTCAAATTATGTTAAAGTTATTTCCCCTTGTAAAGAGATTATAATTAGTGTAGGAATCAAATGTTTAAAGATTAAAATGTAGTTTTGTGCTAAATAAGGGCATACCTATTCTTTACCTTCTTTTGAGTGCATAAAGAACATTGGTTAATCTAAAGTTAAGTTCCTAAATCTCAAGTTATGTTGGATAGGTTCTAGTCTCTCACAACTAGATTACCCTCTGTGCTCTCTCTATAGGACTAACCGGTCCTTAGGTTCCAAACTGTAGATCATTTGGTTATGGTTCTAGCCCGTCACCTTAGAATCACCAATTTAAGCTTATCAAAACTTATCTCCCTATCTATTTACACTAACACATGAGATTACCTTCTCACTCACAAGATTAATATGATTCTTACTAGTTGAGGAATACATAATCCTCCTGTGTTATTATTTATTCACAATAAGTTTCAACATTCCAATTGGTTAAATTGAAGATATAAATAACGTATGAAGTAATGAATCATCACAAGTATGGAATAAGAGAAATCTTAAACAATTCTAAGCCCATACACGATTACTTCTTATTGCAAGGAGAAATATAAAGGAAAGTACTAGAAATTCATGGGGATAACACAACAAAACATGATTTATATTAAAATACATGTATACATAGTAAAACATAACTGAAACAAAAATATAAA
This sequence comes from Phalaenopsis hybrid cultivar, assembly GCA_002079205.1. Lineage (NCBI taxonomy): Eukaryota > Viridiplantae > Streptophyta > Magnoliopsida > Asparagales > Orchidaceae > Phalaenopsis > Phalaenopsis hybrid cultivar. The sequence continues at coordinate 62,737 of JXCR01135412.1, forward strand.
GTACTTATCTGAGACTTCTTTCCAAGTAAATCCTTTAAAGTTCCTATGATGACCTCCTCGAAATCCACCTTTTCAACCAACTAAACTTTTATTTAAATAAAGCTCTTAAAATCACCAAGAGTTACTTCAAGCACCACTTCAAAATTTGTCCAAATTCATTACACAAAAAGTCCAATACGTTTCTTCCGCCTAGCCGCCCAACCGTGGCACCTAGGTGCCAATCTTCTAGAAGCCTAATTTAACTATCAAGCGCCTAAGTGCTAGGTCACTTTTTGCTCCTTTGCTTATTTTGACCCTATTTTGCCCCATTTTTCTTATTTTACCCTTAAATTGAATCTCTTGTAAGTAAAATAGAAAAATGCACAAAATGCATTCCATTAAAGGGAAATATCCTTAAAAATGAGCACAAAATATATGTATATATAAATAACACATTTTAAGGCATGTCAGTTCCCCCAAACTTAAATGTTACTAGTTGATATGCCTTAAATAGGCAGTGTTTTTAGACACATTTTTATACCTATTTTTGAAATATTGCACTTTAATGGAAGCTATTTTGTGTTTTTTTTTTAGGCACAGGTAAAAAGGTGAAAAATGCTTAAAGGAGTGAAAAAGGATCAAATTTAGAGCAAATACGTGAAAAATATACAAAAGTGTTTTGGCTCTTAAACGCCCGATCCAACGCTTAAGTGCCAGGTAAACAGAGAAGGCCATGCCTAAGCGCTAGAGGCCCATCGCTTAAGCGCCAGTGGCAATTATTGGATGAGTAAATTCAGTTTTTTCAAAATTTGAAGAGGTTTTTGAGGAACCTATTGGTTTAATAGGTGGTTACAACAAGCATGGATGAAAATTATTGCGAAAGGATGCATCTCTTGGGGAAATACATCGAATTAAAAAACATTTTGAAGAGATACCAAGGCGCCTTTGGAGAATTATAAATGAAAGAAGATTGAGATTTTGAAAGAGGTCCTGAAAGTGCTGGAAAAGTTTTGAAAGTTCAAAAATTGGGGAGTTAGTTGGAGAGATTTTCAGGCACCACATATTTATCCTTCTTTTATTTCTAGTTTTATATTGAGAGAGTTATAAAAGAGAAGAGATTCAAAGGAAATTCAAGAGTTTGGTGGAGGACTTGAGATAAATTTTTATCTTTTATTTTAGACTACATTTCGTTTTAATTGAGACTTATTGTTGGTTTGACAATGATTTCTACTTTTAAACTAAAGTGTGGTTTTGTTTTCTTCATGGATTCTGAGTAGTTTTCTTTATCTTTCTTCTTAAAATGATAAGTAATTAAGTGTTGGATGAAAGTTGTGGAGAGTATTGATCTTTAATGTTGGAAGAAGTTGTGATGATTTAAATTCATGTACTTCATTTACCTCTTGATTTGGCCAATCCGGATGTTAAAATTTATTGTGAGAACATATAAGAACCGAGATGGTATTGTCTCAGTCAACAGTTGGAAAGAATCACATGAGATTGTATGAATGATAATGTAGTTCATATGATTGAGTGCGACTAAATAGGTAAATATTCATTGAAGGGTGTAGAGGTAGAGGACTTTAAAGTGACAGGTTAAAGCCCCTAATTTGGTTATTATTTTAGGTTCTGATATGAGATGTTAGCCCTCAGGTGGAGGAAATCGAGAAACTCTAGATGGAGAGCTAGTATCTTCCTTGCCTAACCGGTCGTCAGAACTATTCAAACTTTAAATTAGCCAATGTTCTTTATAGCATCTCTAGTAAGGGTAAGGAATATTATTGCTCCTACTTGGCATAACACATTATGCATACATCCACAACAGAATTCCTACACTTATTACTGATTCATGATAAGGAGAAAGATATTTTTATGTTTAGTACTTTTTTTCTACAAAATATTAAGTTTGTACTGTTTTTGTCAAAATATTAAAATTACCAAAAATATTTAAACTTTCCTTACTACGAAAATGTCTTTAGTTTAACTAATTATCTTTTTAAAAATAGAAATTTTCCAAAAAGTACAAATTGCATATCTTTCCTATTGGTTCGATATTCAGGTCTTAATCAAAAAGTCTTATATTACTTGATAACGATACATATACTTCCTTAGTATCCCAATATATATAAATTAAAAGTTAAATTCTTTCTTTTTTTCAGGATCAAGTTTTTAGTTTTGTTGTGAAATAAGGAAATATAAGTGAAAAATATAATCAAAATTATTGTTATATTGTGCATATAAGCAGTTTCGGCATCAAGTTTTTGGCGCCGTTGCCGGGGAAGTGAAATGAAAATGGTAAAGAATATATTAATTAAAAAAAATTTTCTATTTTTAGAAAGTCTTATTTAAAAATGAAGTTATTGTATTTTATTTTGTGTGTGTTTATTTTATTTGATTTTATGTTAGTGTATGCATAGTTCAGGTTCTGAAGGACTAGTGCCCTACGATTCTGAATTAGAGAAAACTATTAGAAAAATCAGAAAAACCAAGAAAAATTAAAATCTTGAAAAGTCCAAATAAGATTACAGAAATGACAATTCAAAATGCTGAAATTCATAGAGAGTTTAGACCTTTAAGAGATTATGCCAATCCTACTGTAGATGAACTTTATTGTAGTATTCAAAAATCTACTGTAGTGGCTAATTCATTTGAGCTTAAACCTGCTATTATCCAAATGATATCAAATAATTAGTTTGGGAGATCACCAACTGAAGATCCAAATTTACATCTTGCCAATTTTCTAGAATTTTGTGCAACATTTAAACACGATGGTGTATCAGATGATGTTATAAGACTTAGGTTATTTCCTTTCTCATTGAGGGATAAAGCTAAGATGTGGTTGAATTCGTTAGCACTTAGATCTATCAAAACTTGAGGTGATTTAGCACAAAAGTTCCTTGCTAAATATTTTCCACTATAAAAAATTACGAACCTTAGAAATGATATTATATATTTTAATCTAATTACGAAGAATGGAAAAGATTTAAAGAACTCATAAGAAATTGTCCACACCATGCTATACCAGATTGGTTAATAATTCAAAATTTTTATAATGGATTAGTTGGGTCTCTTAGATCAATTATCGATGTCGCTGTTGGTGGTTCATTGATGTCAAAATCATTTCATGATGCCTATGCTTTAATTGAATAAATGGCAACCAATAATTTTCAATGGCCTTATGAGAGGTGAATCCTAAGAAAGTAGTCAATATTCATGAAACTAATGCATTTACTATATTAGCAAATGAAGTTGTTGTAATTTCAAGGAAGTTAGACCAATTTAGAATGAATTTTTCTCAACCAATTTTCATGATTGAAGAGAATTCATTAAGACAAATGGTAGATTCTCAAGCATCATTTGAAACTTTGAATGCCATAAGTAACAAGCAGAATAACCCATATCCAAATTATTATAACCAAGGTTAGAAAAATCATCCCAACTTTAACTTGAAAACCTATTTAAGTGGTAATAATCTGCAATGAGGGAACAACCAAGTAAACCCATTGAGAAACTCAAACAATTAAGAAAATAATAATTATAGATCTACTTATCATCTAGGTTTCAATAGTGATGCACAATTTAAGGAGAAGAAGTTGTCTATAGAAGAAGTGGTGTTACAAATGGGAAATCAATTACAAGACAAGGAGCTACAATTAGAAATATTGAGAATCAACTTGGAAAAATAGCAAATTCATTAAGTAATAGATCCTATGGAGCACTTCCTAGGAAAATAGCAAATTCATTAAGAAATAGATCCCGTGGAACACTTTCTAGTAATACTGAATTAAATCCAAAAGACTAGAATAAAGAGAAAGTAAATGTCGTTCAACTTAGAAGCGGAAGAGAGTTGGAAGGTAGGGTTCAAAAAGAAATTGATGTTGAGAGAGAAGAGATTGAAGAATCAAAAGATGACGCTATAAAAGATTCTAAAAAACCTATTTATCCACTAAAAATTGATTTGGAAATACCACCACCTCCATTTCCTCAGAAACTTCGTCAGCAAAAGTTGGATAAGTAATTTTCAAAATTTCTGGAAATATTTAAGAAGCTAACAATTAATATTTCATTTGATGAAGCCTTAGAACAAATGCCAAGCTATGTAAAGTTTATGAAGGATATTCTTAACAAGAAAAAGAAGTTTGAAGATAATGAAACCTTTGCACTTAGTGAGTCGTGCAGTGCTATAATTCATAAAAAGCTTCCTGAAAAAGCTTAAAGATCCTAGTAGGTTTACAATTTCATGTGCGATAGGAGACAAATTTTATGGGAAATCTTTATATGATTTAGGTGCAAGCATTAACCTTATGCCATTATCAATATTCAAAAGATTGGGATTAGGAGAAATAACTCCTACTATTGTAACTTTCCAACTAGCAGATCAATTGATAACATACCTTAAAAAAGTTATAGAAGATGTCCTAGTGAAAGTGGATCAATTTATCTTTCCAAAGTTATAGAAGATGTCCTAGTGAAAGTGGATCAATTTATCTTTCCTGTTGATTTCATTATGCAAGAATATGGAAGAAGATAAAGAGATACCTATCCTTTTGAGGAGACCATTCCTAGAAGAGCAATGATAGATGTGCAGAAAAGGGAATTAACAATGCGTGTCAATGATCAAACTGTTACTTTCAATCTTTCAAGCTTAATGAAATATCATGTAAAAGGTAAAGATGATGAATGTTACAAGTTATCTAACTGAATACAATTTCAAAACAACTTATGAATAAAGATTTGAAGAAAAATATTTGGAACACGGGCAAGAAGAGGAATTAGATCAATGTTAAGAACTTTTTAAGGAAGATTCAACTATGTTCGAGAAAGTTTTGAAATTTTGGACACGATAGACAAAGATAATGCATTTTGTCCATCAATTGAAAAACCTTCAGAACGTGAGTTGAAGTTACTTCCTGAACATTTAAAATATGCTTTTTTTAGAAGATTCCTTTACTTTACCAGTTATAATTTCCTCAAAATTAATGATGAAAGAAGAAGAAAGGATGATGAAAATTTAAAAAAAATTTAAGAAAGCCTTTGGATGGACAATTCCTGATATTAAAATAATCAGTCCTTCAATTTGTATGCATAGAATTCATATGAAAGAGAACTGGAAACCCAGGGCTAATCCTCAAAGGAGACTGAATCTTGTTATGAAAGAAGTTGTTAAGAAAGAAATTTGAAAGTCGTTAGATACTAAAATTATCTTCCCTATTTCAGATAGTGCATGGGTTAGTCCAATTCACTGTGTTTCTAAGAAAGGAGGAGAAAGTGTAACTTTGAATGAAGATAATGAATTAATACCTACTAGACAAATTATAAGATGTCAAATCTACATTGACTATATAAAATTAAATCTTGCCACTAGGAAAGATCATTTTTCATTACCATTTCTAGATCAAATGCTAGATAGACTAGCTGGGCATAAATACTTTTATTTTTTGGATGGATATACTGGTTATCACCAAATTAAAATATCTCCTGAGGATCAAGAGAAACAACTTTTACCAGTTCTTATGGTACTTTTGCTTTTAGAAGGATGCCCTTTGGTTTATGTCTTTGGGATCAAGAGAAAACAACGTTTACTAGTCCTTATGGTACTTTTGCTTTTAGAAGAATGCCCTTTAGTTTATGTAATGCCGCAGCTACATTTCAAAGATGTATGATGACAATTTTTTTGTCATTCAAATGAAAAAGAGATTGAAGTATTCATGGATGATTTTTGAGTGTTTGGAACTTCATTTGACTCATGTTAAGAACATTTATTAAAAATTCTTAAGTGTTGTGAAGAAACAAATTTAGTCATTAATTGGGAAAAATGCCAACTTATGATATCAGGAGGAATTTTATTAGGTCATCAAAGATCAGAAAATGGTATGGAAGTAGATCCTGCTAAAATTCAAGTGATCGCTAAATTACCTTATCTAACAAATGTAAAGGAAATTTGGAGTTTTTTAGGAAATGTTGGATTCTACATGCGATATTAAAGACTTTTTAAAGATTGCTAAGCCTTTATGCCACTTAGTGGAGAAAGATGTAATTTTTAATTTTGGAAGGAATGCCTAAAAGCTTTTTTAAAAGAAAAATTAATCATTGCACTAATTATAGTTTCACCAAAGTGGGAAAAACCATTTGAATTGATATGTGATGCTAGTGATTATGCTATAGGAGCTGTTTTAGGACAAAGATATGAAAATTTTTTAATGTAATTTACTATGCTAGAAAAAATCTCAATAAAACTCAAATCAATTATACAACAACTGAAAAAGAGTTATTAGTATATGCTTTTGTTAAATTTAGATCATAGTTAATTTGAACTCATTATGTAGTGCGTACAAATCATTCTGCTATTAAGTACTTAATGAAAAAGAAGGATGTTAAACCTAAACTTATAGGATGGATTCTTCTTCTGCAAAAAATTGATTTTGAAATAGTAGATCGAAAGAGGACTTAAAATCAAATTGTTGATCTTTTGTCCAGGCTTGAGTTTGAAAAACCACTCTATTTTGAAAATGAAATTAATGAACATTTCAAGATGAAAAATTGTTCACTATTAATGAGTGGTGTGTTCTGTGGTATGCCGACATTGTGAACTTTATTGTTAGTGATATTATACCCTTTGGAATGACATACCAACAAAAGAAGAAATTTATTTTTGAACCTAAGACTTATTTTTGGGATGACACATTTTTATATAAACAAGGAAAGGATCTAATTATTTGAAGATGTGCACCATTAGGAGAAACTTATGAAATTATCCAAAAATATCATAATTCTGAATTTGGGGGACATTTTAGTGTTGATAAAACAACATACCAAATTTTACAATCTTGATTCTATTGGCCTATAATTTTTAGAGATGTTAATGCTTATATCAAAACTTATGATAGATGTCAATGAGTAGGCAATATTTCTAGAAAAAATGAGATGCCCCTCAATTATATGCTCGAAGTTGAAGTATTTGATGTTTGATGATTAGATTTTATGGGACCATTTATACCATCTTTTGGAAATTTATATATTCTGTTAGCAGTGGACTATGTATCCAAATGGATAGAAGTTGTTTCTTTACCTCGATATGATGCTCATAGTGTTGCAAAATTTTTGAAAACAAGCATATTTTATAGATTTGGGATGCCGAGAGTTGTCATTACTCATGGGAGAAGTCATTTCAGAAATTCCATAATGGAGAAGTTTTTAAAGAAATATCATATAAATCATAGGATTGCTACTGCTTATCATCCTCAGACAAGTGGTTTTGGCTGAATTATCCAATCGGGAAATTAAAAGAATTATGAAAAAATTTGTGAATCCAAAAAAAATGGATTGGTCAGTCAAACTGAAAAATCTGTGAATCCAACAAAAATGGATTGGTCAGTAAAACTTGACTATGCTTTGTGGGCTTATAGGACTGCATATAAAAATATAAATCTATGAATCCAATAAAAATGGATTGGTCAGTCAAACTCGACTATGCTTTGTGGGCTTATAGGACTGCATACAAAGCTCCAATAGGAATGTCCTCATATAAGCTAATATTTGGGAAAGCTTGTCACTTACCAGTTGAACTTGAGCATAAAGCATATTGGGCAATTAAAGAGTTCAATTATAATTTGAAAGATGCTGGTGAGAAAAGGTTATTGTAATTAAATGAGCTTGAAGATATAAAGAATGAATCTTATGAGATTGCCAAGATTTATAAAGAAAAGATGAAGATGTGGAATGATCGAAGGATTCTTACTAAAAATTTTCAACCAGGGCAACAGGTTTTGCTATATAATCAAGGTTAAGATTATTTCCATGCAAACTTAAGTCCAGGTGGATGGGCACATTTGTTGTGATAAAAGTTTATCCTTATGGAGCTGTGGATATTAAAGATCCTAAGTCTGAGAAAATTTTTAAAGTTAATGGACGTTGACTGAAAACTTATTTTATAGAGAATTGACATAAACTTAATGATGGAATGATCAATCAGAATAAGCACTGGTTACGTCGTGCTGACGACGTAAAACCAAGTGCTTTATGGGAGGCAACCCATAGTTATCAGTGTGTTTTTATTTTGATTGTTGTTTTGTGTGAGATTATGAAAATTGGGGTAGTATTTTTTGAAACTATTATGTGTTAGTAAAGATTTTAAGACTTTATTTAGTGATCAAGACATGTTAGAATAAGAATTTGGATGTTAAGTTGACTAGTGCAAAAATGCGCACTTACGCTTAAGCGCCAGATCCGACGCTTAAGCACCAGATCCGGTGCTTAAGAACAACAGTTTAAACACATGTGTGAAATTAATATTCTAGATGGTTTAACCACCAATTAGTTTGAAAAAACGTGCCAAGGCAGTTTCTAAACGTGTATAGGAGTTATTAGAAGGATTTAGTACTATAAATAGAAGGGTTTTGTGAAGGAATTTCACCCCAGATCATTTCTAGCCCTAAAAGTCTAAGAAAAAGTGAGATTTAGAGAAAATGTCTTCATGGGAGAAGGATTTGAAAAAAAAGGAAGAAACCATGAGGAATAGGTTCATTAGTCAAAGTGCACAAGAGGTGTATAACGGTTTCTTAGCCATTAGTGTTGAAGGGATATCAGAGAAGATCAATACAATAGAAATTATTATGGCTTTATTGGAGACCAAAGTACTTGAGTTGCATGCACATCTAGATCATATTGGATGGCAATTGAAGATGCAATTTAGCCACACAAGTTTTCTAGAGGAAGTTGATAAGGCGATGTTCATAAAGCAGGAGTGGATTGAAGAAGATAGTATCAGAGCTCGTCACCACTATCCCTTTTATCAATTCTATAGTCCCGGAGAGGCTAATGAAAGACAGGAATTTGTTCCTTAGAATGAAGAATGGAATCAATTTTAGTGTTATAATTTGTGTGTTAGAAGTTGTTGTTTACAAGTGGTTTAGTGTATAAGTCTTGTTTTTAATATCTATGACTTCTTTATGTGTAATGATTGTTGTGTATTTGCATTTAGGAAAATTTTCTCATCCAAGACTATTTGGAGTGAGAATTAAGTGTTTAAAAGTATTTGTACTTGTTTGTGAATTAATATAAGTTTGTTTATGTGAAAAATTGTGTTATTTTTAGCTTCGAATTGAAATAGTTATTATAGAGAATTTTGAGAGAGACGGAAGTTATAGAAAGTTGAAAATAGACATTTAAGTGGTACAAGGCCATTTAAAGGTGGTTTACTTAAGCAAATAGTGCATTTTGCTTTAATTTGAAAATTTTGAAAATCATGCACTGGCGCCTAAGCACTAAAACTCGCGCTTAAGGGTGAGCCAACCGGAGAGGCAGACGCCTAAGCCCACTTACCCGCGCTTAAGCGTCGATTCATGAAAACCAGTTCGCAAATGGTTAAAAGTGAAATTTTGGCCCGAAAATCACCATTTTTACGCCTCCCTTCACCTTCAAGCTCTCAAAATTGTGATTTTGGAAGGCTAAGGCACATCTAAAGTGAAGATTTCTTGGTGGAATCAAGTGAAATTTACTAGATCCAAGTTCCTTGAGGTAAGAGCTTTACTTCTATACAAAAAGTTTAGATGTTCACCATGTATTTTGAGCACATTTGAATAAATTCAAAAATTCACTATTCATGGTGAAAAATGAGAAACAGATCTATGGAAATTGCATGGGAACTGTAGATTATACTTAAGAAGTTTAGTTTAGTAATTTAAACTTGATTTTGAAGTTATTTTTGGAATTTATAAAATTTGTATAATTGCACCAAGAATGAAGAGGAGTAATGGAAAGAGCCCTTTAGATTTGAGTAAATTTGTTAGTTCAAAGGCTCAAGATCGATACAGTGATGCATTGCAATCACCGAAACTGATTCAGGAGCGGTGTTTTAGGAATCTAGGTGGAGACGTAGAGGATTTGATCATTCGACGATATTGAGAATGATTCTATTGTTTCTCTGCTGTGGTGGTTATTTTTGTTGTTAGGCAGTTCTACGCGAACCTCCCTGAGGCTGAAGACAATAGAGTCATGGTTTGAGGAAAGTTGATACATTTTTCTCCGGAGGTAATCAACTTGTTTTATCATCTGCCACCTGATATGCTATATTTTTATGCAAATTATAGTCCGTCTGAAGCGGAGTTAGACAAGATTATTTTTTACTTGACTATTGGGAGAGGACTTTGGAAGATCACTAATGAGAGGAGAGTCATCTTCTCAACTTCAAAGTTATGTGCACCTTCAAAGGCCTGGCACTATGTTATTTTTGGTCGTCTGCTACCAACAAATCATCTCAGTGAAGTGACCAGAGATAAAGAGAGTGATGTTAAATTATTGTATCTAGGAAGGAAAGCTCATAAACATAGGAGCTTTGATTTGTCAGAGTATCATCAGTTAAGCCACTGCCGTTACTACTATAGGTCTGGGATTTGCTTCCTTGATCTTTTCTTTGTGTGAGTAGGCTGGAGTTAAATATGATAGCTGGAAGGAAGTATTGTTACCTCTAAAGCCCATCATTAAGGCGAATGTGAAGACGTATTCTAAGCATTCTATTTTTGGCTGGAGAGGAGGATTTTCTAGGAGTTATGGAATGGCCACGTCTGCTGTTTCTACCTCTGCTGCTTCTTTATCTACACCATCTACCTCACGTGCTTCTACATATAGAGGTGAGTCTACTGAGACCTAAGATCAATTATTGTAAAGGATGATGAATAATATTAATTTTACCGCTGATAGGGTACAAAATTTAGAGCGTTTTGCAGAGCATACTGATAGGTATAATAGGAGAAAAAGTGATTATGAAGAGAAATTTCTCTCGTCTTTGGAGAGCCTCATTAGGGGTAACCAAGGAGTAAAATTTCCTCCATATCCTAGATACCCTGATTATGAGCCTGCAAAAGTTTGGGATAGCGGTGATTCAGAGGATGAAGAGTAGAACTGAAAGATTTATTCTATGATTGTAATATGATATGAAATATGTGGTCTGGGCTTCCTACATTTGCATCTGTGCATTGGTTTGAATTATATGATGTGGTTTGTACTTTCATGTTTAAGTGAGAATTGTGATGTGATGTGTTTTCATGTTTTGGACTTGAGACATGTATGTATGTTTACTTGTTTAGATATTGTTATTTGTGAGACTTTTATTTTTAATTGTATTGTAATGTTTGTGTTAGTTAGTAGTTTGTTTTAAAATTCTAGGGTAGTAACTATTATGAGTTTTTTGATAAAGTTAGTTTAGAACTTAACTTAATTCCATGTCTTTTGTAAAGTTGAAAATCTTGCTAACTTAGGTCTTAAATTTGAAACTTAGAAAACTGCTACCCTGTATTTTTCTTTTATCATGTTAGTGTGTTTGTTTTTATGTTGAGATTATGAAGTCAAGTTAGTATGTTAGTTTGCTTTTATGTTTATACCCACTGTTTAGAAGTCTATTAAAGCTCTACATGTTGAATTGAAATGAAAATATTAGAAAATTTAATCTAAATTATTTTTACTCCTGTTTTTAGTTTTATACTTGTATCATTAGGGTACAAAAATTCCTGTTAGAAGTTATTTTAATTTTCATTTCTGCTTATATATACTTGATGCTAAACTATTTAATCTGTTAAAAATTTAAGTTTGGTGGGGTATGAAAAATATTTTTAAAACTTGAATTTCATTTGTTCTCAAATGAACTACAAGTGAATTTGATTTGAAAAGAAAAATTGATCATATATATGAAGTTATATTAGGGAAGTAAAATTTGATTTTAGAAATGAGTAACAGAATTTAGTTGAAATTTTGAGTAATGAAGAAAAACTTTAAGTTAAAAGTTTTTAGTGTAGAAAATGATTAATATAAATAACTATCTTTAGTAAGAAATATTATATTTTTCAAAATTTTAGAAATTTAGAATTTTATTTTTAATACTTAAATTTCTTTTATTAAAAATAATTCTCAAAGCTATTATTATATTTATAAGTAAGAGTTTTGTATCAAGACTTTGCTTTAGGAAAAGAAAAGTAGAATTCAAAATTATTAATGGTCTATCCATATATAGTAATCCTTGCCTAAAAAAAGAAAAAGAAAAGAAAAAGAAAAGGAAAAGAAAAAGAAAAAGTAAAAAAGAAAAAGAAGATGAAGAAAAGGTGAGGGAGGAGAAGCTTGAGGATTAGTACCTAATCAAAAATTGGTTCTACATTTGATTTTTTTAAAGTATAAGACTTGAGAAAATCTTAAATATATAGATATAGTATAGTAAGTAAAATTATTCTTAATAAAAATTTTTAAGTGGAGATAATAAAAGTATTAAACTCTAAATTTGGAAGAACTACAATATTTTTGAATTAGATAGGAACTTATATTTTCATCTTTCTTAATAGTAAAAATTTCTAAACTTTAAGTTGGTCTCATTTAGTGAATATTTTTTTCTAAATTGGACTACTATATTTCTAAATCTAAATTTTAGTAACTCCTAAAGAAACCCTCATATACATATCATGCATATTTTTTTTCAAATATTGAAGTGTCACTTAAGGAAAAGTAACATTTTAAGTTTGGGAGATTTTAATACGCCTAAAATATATAGTGTTTTTAAACACATTTTTATACCTATTTTTGAGATATTGCACTTTAATGGAAGATATTTTTTGTGTTTTTCTTTCAGATACATGAAAAAAGGTGAAAAATGCTTAAAGAAGTGAAAGGATCAAATTTGGAAGAAATAGGAGAAAATGAGCAAAAGTGTATTGGAGCCTAACCACCGAGTAAATTGAGAAGGACACGCTTAAGTGCCAGAGGCCCTGCAATTAAGAGCCAGTGGCAGTTATTGGATGAGTAAATTAAGTTTTTGCAAGTTTTGAAGAGATTTTTGAGGCACCTATTGGCTTAACAGGTGGTTATAACCACCATGGATGAAAATCATTGTGAAAGGATGCATCTCTTGGTGAAATACATCAAATCAAGACACATTTTGAAAAGATACCGAGACACCTTTTGGAGAATTATAAAAGAAAGAAGATTGGGACTTTGAAAGAGGTCCTGCAAGTACTGGAAAAGTTTTGAAAGTTCAAAAATTGGGGAGTTAGTTGGAGGCACCACATATTTATCCTTTTTTTTTCTAGTTTTATATTGAGAGTGTTGTAAAAGAGAAGAGATTCAAAGGAACTTCAAGAGTTTGGTAGAGGACTTGTGATAAGTTATCTTTTGTTTTATACTACTTTTGATTTTAATTAAGACTTTTTGTTGGTTTGACAATGATTTCTACTTTTAAACTAAAGTGTGGTTTTGTTTTCTAGGATTTTGAGTATTTTTCTTTATCTTTCATCTTAAAATGATAAGTAATTAAGTAATGGATAAAATGAGTAGTTTTCTTTATCTTTCTTCTTAAAATGATAAGTAATTAAGTTTTGGATGGAATTTGTGAGACTTCTTATTGGTTTGACAATGATTTCTACTTTTAAACTAAAGTGTGGTTTTGTTTTCTCCATGGATTTTGATTTGACAATGATTTCTACTTTTAAACTAAAGTGTGGTTTTGTTTTCTCCATGGATTCTGAGTATTTTCTTTATCTTTCTTCTTAAAGTGATAAGTAATTAAGTGTTCGATGGAAGTTGTGGAGAGTATTGATCTTTAATGTTGGAAGAAGTTGTGTATAATCTAAATCCATGTACTTCATTTACTTCTTGATTTGGCAAATCCAGATGTTAAAATTTGTTGTGAGAACATGTAAGAATTGGGATGGTATTGTCTCAGTCAACAATTAGAAAGAATCACATGAGGTTGTATGAATGAGAATGAATTTTTGTGAGAACATGTAAGAATCTGGCTAGTATTGTCTCAGTCAACAATTGGAAAGAATCACATGAGGTTGTATGAATGAGAATGTACTGGACTGGTATTGTCTCAGTCAATAATTGGAAAGAATCACATGAGGTTGTATGAATGAGAATGTGTATGGTATTGTCTCAGTCAACAATTGAAAAGAATCACATGAGGTTGTATGAATGAGAATGTAGTTATATGATTGAGTGCAGATAAATAGGGAAATATTTATTGAAGGGTGCATAGTTAGATGACATTAAAGTGACAGGTTAAAGCCCCCAACTTGGTTTTTTATTTTAGGTTCTCATATGAGATGTTAGCTTTGAGGTGGAAGGAATCGAGGAACTCTAGAGTGAGAGCTAGTATCTTCCCTGCCTAGCTGGTCTTCAGAACTATTCAAATTTTAAATTAGCCAATGTTCTTTATAACATCTCTAGTAAGGGTAAAGAATATTATGGCTCCTATTTGGCACAACACAATACGCATGCATCCACAACAGAATTCCTATACTTATTACTAATTCATGATAAGGAGAAATAAATTTTCATATTTATTACTTTTCTTCCACAAAAACTTAAGTTATCTTTTTAAGTTTGTACTATTTTTGTACAAATAATAAAATAACCAAAAATATTTAAACTTTCTTTACTGCAAAAGCGTCTTTAGTTTAAATAATTATCTTTTTAAAAATAGAAAGTTTTCCAAAAGGTGCATATTGCATATCTTCCCTTTGGGTTCGATATTCAGATCTTAATCAAAAAGTCCTATATTACTTGAGAACAATACGTATACTTCCGTAGTATCCCAACATATATAAATTAAAAGTTAAATTCTTTTTTTTTAGGATCAAGTATTTAGTTTTGTTGTGAAATAAGGAAATATAAGTGAAAAATGTAATCAAAATTATTGTTATACTGTTACATATAAGCCGTTTCGGGATCACTTTTCCTTAAGTAACTCATCTATTTTATAAATTAAATGCTTTAATTTATGATAGTAGGTTTCAGTAAAGATTGTTATACTTTTGCCCCATGAATGTGACAGTAAGACTATAGAAAAATTTTCAATAACTCAGGATAGAACTAACGTGTAAGAGCATCTAGTACTTAAGTTAGGAATTCTGAATTTCTTTTCATTTCAAAAATATTTGTAATTTTTCTGACCTAGGAATCTTAGAGGAAATGAAAGATAGAATTATATAAGAACTCTACTAGTAAAGATTTGATAATAAAAAATGAATTTGAGCTTTGACAGGAAGTTTTTTATATAATACAAGATTGAATTTATTTTCTAGATAACTGAAGTCTAGGTGGACAGACCATTCACATATATAAAAGTCTATTCTTATAGAGTTGTTAATATTGAAGATCCCAAAAATAAAAAGATATTTAAAATGAATGGGCATAGACTGAAGCCATATTTTGATGGTCAAAGACTATTTTTTAAAAGATTGTAATGTTGGTTTACCCATATTAAGGATTGGGAATGTCAGGCTGACAACATTAAACCAAGCGCTTTATGGGAGGCAACCCATTTTATTTTTTATTCTATCTTTTATCTATTTTTATAAATAGTATTATATATATATATATATATATATATATATATATATATATATATATATATATATATTGAAGGAAGAAAAATATATTAAGAAACAGAG
>JXCR01135412.1:78205-95838 GCA_002079205.1 Phalaenopsis hybrid cultivar
TATATATATATATATATTGAAGGAAGAAAAATATATTAAGGAACAGAGGGAACTCTAACATAGGGAGCCTCAATGAGGTCTCCTTTCAGCAAGAAAGAAAGAGGAGAATGGAGAGTAGAGGAAATAAAAGCACCATCAAAATTACAGGCCACTCTAACAAGCCAATTAGCTGGCCAGTTACCCTCCCTATAATTAAACACTAAAGAAAACCGACAAGAGTTTTTGAAAGATAGGATGGCTTTAAGCCATTGTAGTATATGCCAAGGCTGAGAAATAGCATCATTCACCATATGGATAAGTAGTGAAGAATTAGTTTCAACAAGGAAATAGTTCCACTTCAACTTTACAGCCATCTGGATAGCTCAACAGACAGCAGCTGCTTCAGTTTCAAGGACATCTTTGGCAATCTTAGGGCAACAGAAAAAAGTTTGCAAGCTCCATTGGAATCTCTGAAAATACCACAAAAACCAGCTAAAGAGTTGTTGAAGCTACAATTAGTGTTAACCTTTATAAAAAGGATTGAGGGGTTTTCTCTAGAAGACCTTAGAGATAGAAAAAGAGGTGGGGTGGGGGGATTATTGAATATTACAGACAACTGGGAATCCCTTGAACTTGATCACTTTACGGATGAAAACTTTGCACTTGATCACAGTCTTTACCATAGAAGGGAAGAGATCCTCATATTTAGCCTTGTTCCTAGCCATCCAAAGGAACCAAGCAACAATAAAAGGAACAGGTCCTAGATTGATTTGGTGTCAGCCATTTCAGCAAGAGTGAAGCGAAAACCGGTCTAGAAAGATTAGATTTACCCCCAAGTTCTGGGTGAGCTCCTTCCAAACTTTCTGAGCAGAATTACATTAAAAAAAGAGGTGGTGAAGAGATTCTTCAACTGTGAAACATAAATGACATCTGGAGGGACCTCTCAGCCCCTTAAGTTTAAGGAGAGCATCCACAGGTAGCAGTTTATGAAAGGTTCTCTGACAGAAAAAGGACATTGAAGGGGTTACCAATTTGTTCCAAATGAATTTCCCCCAAATAACAGACTCCCAATTGAAGAGTTTAGAGTAGATGGTTTTAGAGAGGGTCTGCAACCAACTAGAAATCAGCACCAGCTTGTCTTGTTGCTCCCTATTGAATGGTATTCTAGAAATACAGGCATCAACGGTGGAAGCAAAGATTGAAGAGTCTACTCATGCCAAGAATTACCAAGCCAGTAGTCAGCCACCAAGAGATTCTGATTAAAGACAGTTGGTCTAGGAAATAGGAGGTCTAGAGGGCACCAGTTATGCAGCCAAAAATGAATTTTTCCATTCCTCAGATCCCATAGAAATAAACTTTCTGCTTGTTGTATAACTTTCAACATATTTGTCCAGGTTCTGGAATCCTCCAATTTCTTATTTATCAAGCTTGGATGAGAGTGTTTGCAATATTTACCTTTCATATATTTAGCACAAAGAGAGTCTTTTTGTCTAGATTTTATCCATAATTTGCAGATGTTCACATGCTGAAGATGTTGTAGGCCCTTAAAGCCCAACCCCCCAGCCATAATAGGCTTAGTCACCTTTTGCCAGCTTACCCAATGCAATTGTTTCTTTTCACAAGACCAAAGGAATCTGTTGAAGCTTCTTTCCAATAGTAGTTAAGTAGATTTCTTAGTTACAGAGACTTGAAGAATGTAAGGTGGGAAGGAGGTTTAAATTCTTTTAAGTATGGTGATTTTACCTCCATTAGATAAAAAAGAGTTAGTACAACAATTGAGAGCATCAATTTTAGATAAGACATTATCAAATTGCACCAATTTTGTTCTCCCTTTGAAAATAGGTACCCCAAGATACTTGAATAGAGGAGAAGATATTGAGAAGCCGGTGAATTGAATAGTCCAATGTTTAACTATAGAGTTAGTTTTCTTTCTAAAATATAGTTGGAATTTAGTATAGCTAAAAGACATGCCAGAGACTAATTGAGAGTGTTGAAGACACTGTTGGATCAGTTTATCATCATTCTTGTTGGCTTTAGAAAGCAATATAATTTCATCAGCATAAATAAGATGAGTTGCCTCCAAATCTGATTTGTGGTGGAACCTAGCATAAGACTTCTGCAGCAGAGCCTTATCAAAGAGTCTTGAGAAGTAGTCCATTGCAAGAATAAATATAGAGGGAGAAAGAAGATTACCCTATTGAACACCTCTAGTAGCAGAGAAAAAACCATGTGACTGGCCATTGAGCAAGATAGAGTGTGCATTATATTGTCACCACCTGGAGATGAGATTGCAAAACTTCTAGGGAAGCCTTTAGCTTAAAGAACTTTTAAAATGAACTGCCAACTGATGGTGTCATAAGCCTTATTAAGGTCCAACTTGTAAACCATATTACCTCGTCTACATAGCTGATCAATGTCTAAGAACTTCTCTTGGGCAAGTAAGACATCTTTAGCAATAGACCTGCCTTTCAAAAATGCAACTTGGTTAGCCTTGATAAGATGGAATAAGTGGGGTTGAAGCTAACAACAATAATCTTGCTGATCATTTTACATATAACATTAGTGAGGCTGATGGGCCTGAAGTGATTCCAATTGCTGGATTCAAAGGTTTTAGGGATAAGAACATAAGTGGAAGAGCTAATATAATTAGGAAGAGGATTCCCCAAAAAGAAACTTTGGATTGCAGCAATGACATCTCCTTTAAATATCAGCCAAGCTTTCTTGTGGAAAGCAGAAGTGAAACCATCAGGTCTAACAACTCTAGAGCTATCAATACTATTTAAGGCCACCCAAATTTCAATTTCTGATGGAGGATGGGTAAGTTGAAGGTCCCTAGTGTACTGTTGATCTTCCTGGAACAGGTATAGATCCAGGGGAATAGACACAGTATGGGGGCCTGTAAGGATCTCCATGAAATGACTAACAACATTATCAGCAAGTCCCTCATAATCAATGATTCATCGTCCATCAATATCTCTGATTCTTTGAATGGTGTTGCACTTTCTTCTATATTTGATACATGCATGTTGATAGTATTTCGATCTCCTCCTAGCAATCTGCTCACTATAGTCTTTTGCCTGAGGAATTTTTCTGGCTAATCTGTTGCAAGTAAGACCTTTTTAGTGCTTGCCAAATAAGTGGATTCATCGACTAGACCATTGTTGACCTCACTTTTGATTGAGGTCTAGCTCTTTCCTCTTTAGTAGCCTAGTCTAGAAATAGGACTTTCCTGTCTACTATTTCTATGGGACTAGAAAAGGAACCCTCACCATTAGAAATTCTAAACTCTTCTATGCTCAACTTGAAATTCCACATATTGGTCCTCACCTCTAGCACTTGGTAGGTGGGGTCAATATGAAGGTGCTCAAGGGAAGTTCCCACAGGACTGCTTGGCTTTAAGGTTGACCTTGGTTTTTAGTCTGGAGCTAGTTCACTAATTTACACTTACTTTCACTAACATTCTCTCACAACCCTAAACCCAAGCTTGCTGACTTTAATCCCTTGATCTTTTGGGAGACTCGTGTAGATGGTCCCTTAGACCCACAAGCCCTAAGCTATGGTCTAACGAAGACCAGTACTTAGAGGACCCAATAAGAGATTCCATTTGTCCATGGCTCAAATAGGGTGGTTATTACCCCACTTTCACCAAAATATCAAACTTAGTCTTTTGCCCGCAAATCTACCCAACATACAAAAATACCCCCAAACCCCAAATTTGACCAAAATTACCCAAACTACCCAAGTTTGTCCAAAAATCTTCTAAAAACATTTGAAAGTACCCAAATTGCCCAAAACTTCCCAAAATTGTCAAAATTACTAAATAACCCCTAAATTTGCCAAAATTACAAAAATACCCTTGGTTGCCAAAACTTTCCTAAAAGCCTAAAAATCATCTCGAATGTCTTTAAAACAAATTTGGACCCTTCAATTAAACCCAATTTGATCCATTTTACCAACTTTGACCAAATGCCCCAAATTGCCCTTAAAGGCCTTATTTTCCCAAATTCACCCTTAAATGTCCATCAATTTGACCCCAATTTCCCCACAATTTCAATTCTAAATTCAAATTCATCATCATCAAACTCAATTCAAACCAAATACAAGTCCAATTGACCCACGTTTGAGTCCAATTTCAACCCAAATCAAAAAGCCCCAATTAGGCCTAAAACCAAAATCTCACTCAATTGAACCCCCAAATCTTTCCAATTGCCCCAATTATGCATCATAAACTCTTTGGAACATCTAAACACACCAAAGTGAACCCTCAATTCAACTTGTTAAAGCTTCAATTTCACTCAATTTCAACCCAAATCCAAAATTCCCAAATTTACCCCAATTTAGTCTTGTGCCAAATTCCACCAAATTGAATGCTCTAACCCCAAAATTGACACCTAATTAATGTTAACAAATCTTTATGACATTACTCTATACCATTTTGAACTTTTAATTTGGACTTAACTAAACTCTAGCCGAACCTAAACCCAAGTCTAACCCAACATCCCCAAATTGATCAAGTGCCCAAAATCCCTCCAATTGAACCTCCAAATCAGTTCAAAATCACTCCAAATATTTTATAAACCCCTCATGAGAACAATCCACACAAAATTGATCAATAATTTGGGCTCAATTTTATGGTTAGCCTAACCCAAACCCAACTTCAAGATAATTTAGCCAAATTAAACCCATACACCAAAATTGACTAAGCCATGCCAAAGTGTCCAAAGTAATGACACCACAGCCACCAAATGATCTTAGTGACCAGGCTAGACCCACCTAGCCCACCTTATGGAAGTCATGGAGCAATCTTACCTTAATTTAGATGATTTTATCCTTTTTTGGCCTAAATCAAGAAATCCTTGCCATCATACCAAGCCATTAGGGGTTAATCATAATTAAACCTCCCCTTCGCTCACCTGGGTGCATGAACACTTCCCATACTCTAGCCAGCCACCCTAGTCACTGGTAAAACTCCACAGTTGAGAGCCACTTTGCTCAAATTCAAACTCAATTACACCCATCTAAGCTGGCCCGCTCCAATTGGCTTTGGCACATTTCAGTCCTCCACGTAAGCATTTAATTAAACCGAGATTGAAGCCCTGAGCTCCACCCCAAACTCCTCTATTGAAACAGCTCCCTTCATAGCCAAAGAGGAGATGATCCAAATCCTTGGGTAAACTCTGCCAAAATCTCACCAGAGACTCTCCAAGAACTTCTCAGCTCAATCCTACCATTTTCCCCCTCTAGTTCCTTTTATGAGAGCCCAATTTTGAGCTCAAAATATCAGCTCGAACCACGAAAGATTTATCCACACCTCCGCATTCAACCAAACTCTAATTAACTATGTAAAAACCATGATCATAGTGAGATGAGTTAATTCCCCACAAAAGCCCAATCCTAAATAACTTCTAACATAGCTCTAGACCAACACATGAAATTGAGCTTGATCAAACTCATAGCCAGATAATTCATCAGAGCCTAGGACTTCTTCTAGAGGTTCGTTGGGTCCATTCAAAGCTACCACAACCATCTGATTGAGGCCTCCCCTCCCAAACAAAGGTATTGAACATCAACCATAATCTGAGCCTATTTTGATTCTCCATATGTATTTACTATATTTAATACCATATAAGCCATATAGATATGTTTGTGTTGAGTATATGAAGGTTTAAGAACAAACCCCATGTGACTTGTTTGAGTCTGGCTTGAGATCTTATGGTTTTAGTGTGAACGACTCACGAGTTCGGTCACTTGGTGATGATGAAGAAGAGTCGTGTGATCCCACATTTATTCAATGGACAGAGAAGATCAATCAGGTTGAACTCTTGAAACAAAAAAATGGGTTGCATGGAAGCTAAGGTGGTCGGCGGCGTCAAATGGCGGAGCGCTGGTTGTATAGTTTAGAGTGGACAAGGATGAGGTGGTGCCACGTGTTTAAGTAGAAAAATATAGATTTTTTGGATTTATTTAAATGCTTGAACTTCAAAAATCCATATCTTTCTCTAGAAATATCCTAAAAATAAAATAAAAAAGCCCACTTGCTTAGTGAATAATGGATAATAATGTGGACTAAAAATAAAAATTATTTGTTGAATATCTGATTTTTAATGAATTAAATACTTTCTGGAGTATTTTAATTCATAATGATCAAGCATGCTGGGCTTGAAACTTTTAGGGTTCATTCCTTATGATAGAGGAAATGTTCTCTAATTTTTCCAAGGTCAGAGGACATCTCTATGCTTCTAACCTTAATTTTCAAGCTAGGATGGTTATTTTGACTTATTTTAATTATATAAATTAAAATACCACTTGAAAAATTTTGGGAATAAATTTAGTAGATTTCCTTTAGTCAGTGAAGCTTAGGAAAAATGTCATGATGATTTAAATTATTCTGTAAATTTCAATAGTTAATTAAATATATATATCTTGCTTTAATTTATGTAAATTAAATACTATTAAAAAATTGACAATATCAATTCCAACATGTGCATAAAAATCTTATTTGCCTACTGTAAAAATTTAAGAATTATTTGACTAAGTTTTAGCATTAAAGTTGATTTTCTAAGAAACCTTGAATTTTTGTACAAATACAATTATATTAAATCAAATATACTTGAGAAAATTATGTAAAGTATTTTTTTGAGTTCCTTGTGAACAGTGGCACTTAGGATAAATAAAATTTATATTTGACAAAATACTTGATTTTTTAGCTTTATTTTGAATTAAAAATAATTAAAAATTACAAAAATACAAAAATAATTCAAAATATTCCTAATGGTTCCCTGATCACTTAGAATTCATTAGGATATTTTTCCTAATTTTTCTAAGTTAAAAATAAATTTTGAAGAACTTAGAAATGAATTTTTCTTGTTTTTCCATTAAAATAATAATAATTAATTAATTAAAAAATTATAAAAATATAAAATTTGTTTCTTTAAGTTCTGTGAACTCATAGAGTTTTAATAAAAATATAAATATAGTTTTTTGTATTTAAAACATTATTTTACATTTATTTAAATCTTTAAAATTGATTCATAATCAAATGATAGTGGTAGAGATTTATTCAAAAAATCATGGAGTTTTGTCTAAGTGTTTGTTGACATCATTTTTTGTCGAGGTTTAGTTTTTCCACTTTAGTAGCTTAGGGTCTAACCATAGGACTTTTCTTGTTGACTATTCCTAGAAAACTAGACTTGGAACCCTCGCCATTAGAAATTCTACCATTTTCTTTACTCAACTTGAAGTTCCACATATTGCTCTCAACCTCTAAATACTTAGTAGGTGGGTCACTATGGGGGAAACTCAAGATGAGTCACCCTTAGGATTGCTGGACCTTAGGGTTAAACCTGGGTGTTGGTCTGGAGCTAAGGCACTCACTACACTCATCTACACCCACATTCACTCACAACGATGAACTCAAATTTTTAGCCTAGATCTCTTGATCTTTTGGAATAGTCATGTAGATGGTCCCCCAACTCAAATTTCTAGCCTAGATCCCTTGATCTTTTGGGATACTCATGTAGATGGTCGCCTAAATTTTGGTCTGGAGCTAAGGCACTCACTACACTTATCTGCACCCACAATCACTCACAACCCTGAACTCAAATTTCTAGTCTAGAGCCCTTGATCTTTTGGGATACTCATGTAGATGGTCCCCTAAACCTTGAGCTAAGGCACTCACTACACTCATCTACACCCACATTCACTCACAACCCTGAACTCAAATTCAACCTAGATCCCTTGATCTTTTGGGATACTCATGTAGATGGTCCCCTAAACCTGCTAGCCCTTATACTAGCCCTAGGGTTAGATCCCTTGATCTTTTGGGATGCTCATGTAGATGGTCTCCTAAACCTACTAGCCCTAGGGCTATGGTTTAGCTAAGACCACTCTGTAGAGGACCCAAAATGGGGTTACCTTTGGTCCATGGCTTATTGGTGAGGATTGGTACCTCGACTCTACCAAAATACCCATCTTGGCTTTTTACCCCTAAAACACCCCCTAATTACCAAAATACCCCTCCATAGCTCCAAATTCCAAAAATTCCCATAAAATCCCAATAAATTTCAAATATTCCCAATTTAATTTCTCTCAACTACTTCATGACCCAATTTGGCCAATTTGACCATCTTTGACCAAAATTCCCAAATAGCCCTTCAAAGACCCAAATTTCCCAAAATCCAACACAAATGTCCCTAAATTTGATCTCAATTGAGCCCAATTCTAATCCTAAACTCAAATTCACTTTTTATATGACCAAACTAAACCCAATATAAGCTCAACTAATCCATGATTTGAGCCCACTTTTGATTTGGGTCAAAACCCCAATTTTGACCATCTGACCTAAGCTCGCCAAATTGAACTCATAGCCTAGTTAATTGGCCTCAATTAATGTTGCAAAATCTGTATAACATTCTTATACATCAAAATCAACCATTAATTGGCCATGGTGAAGCGTCAAATCCATTTAATTTTTTCCTAAATCCAAGATTCCCAAATTTAGCCCCAAATTGGCTAAGTCCCCAAATTTCACCCAATTAATTGCCTTAACCTCCAAATTGGCATCCAATTCATGTTGGGAACTTTTCATGAGGTCCCTATTGACCATTTATAACAATCAATTTGGACTTAGCCCAAGGCTAACCCATTAGACCCAAGCCTAGTCCAAATTGACCAAATTGATTAAAGTTCAAAATTCCCTCAAATTGGCCCTTCAATTGGACTCAAAACCACTTCCATCCTTCACCAAAGTTGTTACTTGTGATCATATAAACCAAATGCAACAATCAATTGAGCCAATTGACATGGTTAACCTAGCCGAAACCAAAGTTTTGGTCATTTACACTAAAGGTGACCTAACCACCTTAAAGCCACCAAATTAACTCAACCACAGCCATTAGTTGGACTTAGTGACAAGTCCAAACACCATGAAACCACCTAAATCAAGCCATGGACCAAAGGTCCCCCAAATTAAGGGATCTTATTTCCAAAAATTAACATGCTTAGGATATCTTTGTCAAATCCAAGCACATTTGCATTAAATGGTTGTGATGGATTCCTCTGGGTTCGGATCTTTGCCAAATCAAAGCACATTTGCATTAAATTGTTGTGATGGATTCCTCTGGGTTCCCCCCTTACCAAAACTAAACCTCATTGCATTAAGTTGCTTTGACAGATTCCCCTGGATGCCCTGACTAGCCAAATCAAAACACATTTGCATTAAATTGTTGTGATAGATTCTTCTGGATGCCCTGAGTTTGCCAAATCATTGTCATGGATTCCTATGGGTTCCCTGAGCTCCTAGCCACCTCCCCCTGGCTGGCCGGCCAGCAAGCCATGGGCCAAAGGTCCCCCAAATTAAGGGATCTTATTTCCAAAAATGCACATGCTTAAGATATCTTTGCCAAATCCATCCCCAAATTAAGGGATCTTATTTCCAAAAATGCACATGCTTAAGATATCTTTGCCAAATCCAAGTCCCCCCAATTAAGGGATCTTATTTCCAAAAATGCACATGCTTAAGATATCTTTGCCAAATCAAAGCACATATAGGGATCTTATTTGCAAAAATGCACATGCTTAAGATATCTTTGCCAAATCCAAGCACATTTTTGTGATGGATTCCTTTGGGTTCCCTGAGCTCCTAGCCACCTACCCCTGGACAGCCGGCAAGTTTAGTGGTCAGAAAAGCCCAAAACCAAGAGCCACTCTCATGGCACCTCACCCAAATCAAATGCATTAAATTGCTGTGATGGATTCCTCTGGGTTCCCTGAGCTCCTAGCCACCTCCCCCTGGGCCGTTCGGCTAGCCTAGTGGCCAGAAAAGCCTAAAACCAAGATTCACTCCCATGGCACCTCACCAAAATTAAACCTAGAGGCCAGCTCATCCAATTCAAACTATGCAGCTCCTCTGCCCTCCACCTAAGCACCACAATGCACCCAAACTTATGCCCTGAGTATCACCCTATGGCCATTTTTATAAAAACTCACCTCCTACGGCCATGGGAGGTGTGCTGAAAATTTCTCAGAGAGGCCACTCCAAACTTCACACAGAGCTTCCCTAAGATCCCCTTAGTGCATTTCAACCATTTTCCCTCACCCATTCCCATTGTCGGAGCTCAATTTTGAGCTTGAAACCTTACCAGAAACCAGGACAGAACCCAATACACCTCCACACTCAATCAAACTTCAATTGCTTGTGCCCACACCTTCACAAAAGTGAAAGAAGCCAGAGCCCCATCAAATCCCCCTTCCACTGAGCCTCCATCGTAGCTCTAGACCAACACCTGAAATCGAGCTTGGTCAAATTCATACCTAAGGCTTACTCCAAGGCTAGGGACTCAATCACTAGGCTCCTTGGACCCCAACGAACGTGCCGAGCACCTCTGATTGAAGCCTCCCTTCTCAGAGAAAAGGTATAAAACTCGTCCTCCTCCCGAGCTTGTTTTGATCCTCCATTTACTTAAGCTTGATTTCATGACACCTTAACCGTATGGATGTCTTCGTCTCACTTACCTCCTCCCGAGCTTATTTTGACTCTCCATTTACTTAAACTTGATTTCATGGTACCTTAGCCGTATAGATGTGTTTGTCTCACTTAGACGAGTCCATAGGATCAAAATCGAAGTAATTTGGTTGAGTCTAGGCCGAGATCTTAAGTTTTTAGTGTGGACGGGCACGGGATCATTCTATCGGGGATGATGACGGTAAGCTGTTCGATCAAGCGTGTATCAAATGGACGGGGGAGATCGAGCCGCACAGCGCTTCGAGACATGAATAGCGGGCAGAGTCAGCAAGCTACATGGATGGCTGCGTCCAACCAGAGCGCGACACGCATGCTTTTGGAGTCGTAGTAGGTTGAGGTGGCACGCGTGGTTTAAATAGAAAAATAGGGGTATTTTCTTATTTATTTAATCCCCAAAACTTCAAAAATACATAACTTTGTGTTGAAAAATAACAAAAATAAAATAAAAAAACCCTCTTGCTCATTGAAGAGAGGAGAATAATGTGGAATAATTTTCAAACCCATTTGACGCATAAAATATTTTTAATTAATTAAATACTATTTGGAATCATTTGATTCTTCATGCATATTGCCTTACCTTGGCTTCAAATTTTGACATATTGTAGCCTCTGTGAGGGGAGACATTCTCTGATTTTTCCAAAGTCAGATGAGCTTCCTATACAGAGATCTATATTTTTCAAGTTATTTCACATCATTTCCTTAAAATAAACATGGAAATTAGCATATTGGTTATTAAATCTCAAGAAAATTTTGGAAAGTCCACATGACGAGAGAAACCTTTGAAAATAATTTCATGGGTCAAGTTATTTAAAATATTCTTAAATTTTCTAAATACTAAATCACAAAGATAATTAATTTTGAAAAATATAAACATTTAAATGACTTGATTTTTGATCTCCATTGTGATTTATGATCCAAAGAACTCATCATAAAAATTTCAAAATATTTTGAGTTCATTTGACATTTAAATTGATTTTTAAAGATAGTCATCAAAGTTTCAAAATATTTTGAGTTCATTTAATAACTTAAATTGATTTTTAAAGATAAATTTATGATCTAGAGAACTCACTATAAAAAGTTCAAAATATTTTGAGTTCATTTGATAACTTAAGTTGATTTTTAAAGATAAATATCCACTCTTAACACTTGAATGATTTTTTAAAAATCAAAATATAACTCAAAAAATTATGAAACTTAGTTTCTTGACACTTAAATGATTTTTAAAAATCAAAATATAACTAAAAAAATTATGAAACTTAGTTTTTTGAGTTCACATTGAAATGAT
This sequence comes from Phalaenopsis hybrid cultivar, assembly GCA_002079205.1. NCBI lineage: Eukaryota > Viridiplantae > Streptophyta > Magnoliopsida > Asparagales > Orchidaceae > Phalaenopsis > Phalaenopsis hybrid cultivar. The sequence goes on from JXCR01135412.1 coordinate 89,992, forward strand.
TTTTAAAAATCAAAATATAACTCAAAAAATTATGAAACTTAATTTTTTGAGTTCTCTGTGACCAGGGATATTTTATAAAAATAAAATAATATTTAAAATAAAAACTTAATTTTTGGCCTATTTTAAATATTTAAATAAATAAAAATTGATAAAAATCGTAAAAATAATAAAACTCATGAAAATGTTCTAAATTGTTTCCTAATCACTTAGGGAGAATTGGAATATTTTTCCTGATTTTCTAAATAAAGATATTTTTTTAAAGTTCAAAAATAATTTTTAAAGGCTAAAAAAAATGAGTTTTCACTAAAATAATCCTAATAAATCAAAAAAAAATAAAAAAATATAAAATTTGCTCCTCTAAGTTCTCTGACCTTAGAGAGATTTTTCAAAAATATAAAAATAAATTTTCACCGTCTAAAATATTTTATTTTTATTAAATAGCCCAGAATTTAAAATAATTCTATTAAATCACAGAGAATTCAAATAATTATGACATTTTATCCCAAGGCTTCTCTAGCCTAGGCATACCTGCCGTAAAAATTTCAAAGGATTATAAATCACCTTGGTCAAGTTAGGAATTTTCTTTGAAAAATCCTATTTTTGCATAAAAATAATTATATAAATTAAATTAAATTTTGAAAAATCACATTTTCTCCTTTGATGTCTCAATTAACCCATGAATAAGGTAGGATAAAAATTTCAAAGTCATTTGAATTTAATTTGACAAATTATGAAGTGTTAGAGCCTTAGGGGCAAATGTGTAATTTTGGAAATTTTGCCTTAATTAACATTTAGGCTTAATTCAAGGAGGGGAATGGGTAACCTCTAACATTAATCAATTCACATGATGTTTGAAACATAAAGGGGTTAATTGGTAGAAACCAACTGCACTTTCTTAATTAAGATTAATAAATTTCTAAATTATTAAAATTTGTAAGTTTATTAAAATTAAATGATCGTGGACTTAGGGGAATGGCTTTTGAAGCCAATAATTAATTAATTTAATACCCCTATGTTAATTTTCAAATAAAATTCAAACTATGAATCATGACCACTTAAAGTTTAACTCTTTTCAAAACTAATTAAAACACTCACCTAGGTCTTAAGGGCTTAGTGGTGACTTAGGCTAAAAATTAAACAAGGATTAGAGAAATAAACATAATTATATCAAACATCCTTGGAACACCACTAAGCCCAATTACTAAGACACTCACCTAGGTCTTAAGGGCTTAGTGGTGACTTAGGCTAAATCAAAATTGACTAAAATTAGAGAAATAAACATAATTATATCAAACATCCTTGAAACACCACTAAGCCCAATTAGAATTAGAGAAATAAACATAACATAATCAAACATCCTTGAAACACCACTAAGCCGAATTAGGATTACTAGGTCTTAAGAGCTTAGTGGTGACTTAGGCTAAATCAAAATTGACTAAATGAGGATTAAGGAAATAAACATAATTATATCAAACATCCTTGAAACACCATTAAGCCCAATTAGGTTTAAAAATAAATAAACATATAAATCAAACATCCTCGAAACACCACTAAGCTCAATTAGGATTAAAATTTGGCTAAGTGTTCAAATTGCACTAACTTTCCCCTTTAAGGGTCTTCACCCACATAATTCTTAAATTAAATGACAAATGATAACTACCCCTTTCTTAGGGATAATTGAGACATCAATGTTCACTGAGCATTAAGGATATTCATAGGATGAACTGTTAAGAAAAATGATAAGTTTAAATGGACTCGAGGCTTTTCACTAGTTGGTGAGGGAGAGGCATGGAGTTGTTTCACCCTCTTAACTTGTTGGATACCTCAGAGGCCTATTAAACTTAATATTCTTTGTTTAAAGAAACATCCTTAATTAAACTTTTAAGGACTCACCATAATATGACATAAGGTTAGGAAAATTTTGACTTTCCTGCTCTTCATAAACTGCCTTAACATGCATTTTAAGTTTCAGGTGGTGGAACGAAAAGACTCGCCAGGTACACATTTACAGTTTTTCAGTGTTGTTTTTCTTGTACTTTCATACTGTACTTTTATACATGCAAATTTGCATGCTAAACAACGATCTCACCCTGCATGAAAACTAAAACGCCCAAAACCAAAATTAAAATCAACCAAGATAAAATTTACCGCCACAACATTCAAAATATAAAACAACTCTAAATTTAATCACAAACATCACACAAAAACCACAACTTCAACTAAATAAAGACGTCTCTATTGGATGATCGGGAATCCCTCGGAGGAGGTAACCTACGGTTGCTAACGAAGTTTCCCACGGTTTAAATGAAAATATAGAATTCATTAAGTTGAATTTAGTAAGTTCATTTGAACTAAGTGAATCCAATAAAAAATAGTGATGCCGGAACGAGGGATTCGTAGGATCCTAACCGGTGTCGCTCCAATCAACTTTAATATGCCCTCATAAAATTTAAATAACTTCAACCATAGGGCCACCTGATTTGCGTTATAACATGGCACACTAGATAACTCAAACTCGTCGCAGCAGGAGCTTGGAGCTAGCTTGGTGGGCAGCATAACTTGACACATTAGATAACTTAAACTCGTCGCGGCAGGAGCTTGGAGCTAGCTTGGTGGGCAGCACGGCCATCTTCAATAGCAAAACCTATCTTCCCCAGCTAAACCAATCTTCCTTCATTAGACTTAAACAACAAAGCCATAGGACTTTGAGGTCATTTGCTTATGCAAAGTGATTCCTCACCTTATCTTTAGGCCTTTGCATAGCCCTGGTATACAATATAAGCCCTAACTCGTCTTAGGATCCCGNTAGGTCGCCGGTCGATTAAGTTAAGACTGGGTCCGAGAGGTTTACCCGTTATTTCTACAATCATGGAAAGAAGGACAAGACGATTACCTGACACTGTAGCCGGTCTACACCATGGGGAGCATACCCTCCCTCGACATACCGATGTCTCTACTAAGACGCCCCGTCCTGAGGCATCATCATCGAAAAGGAAGAAGGTATGGGTACCTAAGGTCGCTGCACCGATACAGTTCAGTGAACCTGCAGGACAGGAAAGAAAAACCAGTGCCTGAAATATCTGACATCGTCGCGACAATAGCCAGGGAGATGGAGGAACAAGTTGAGGATTTCCATCAAGGTCCTCCAGATCTTAAAGCAATCAAGGAATCGATAATTNCAAAGGTTTCGAAGACCAAATGGACGTCATACTTTCCTTAGGTTATTTTGATCGAGCCTCATCCTCAAGTCTTGTGTTTATCCTTCGGGATAGATACAGGATTTAGTACAATGCTATTTCATTTAAATTATAAAAAATATGGGGTCAGTTTGATTTTATATTTTTCTAAAACTAAATATTTTTATCGAGCCTCATCCTCAAGTCTTGTGTTTATCCTTTGGGATAGATACAGGATTTGAGGTACAACGCTCTTTCATTTAAACTATAAAAAATATGGGGTCAATTTGATTTCATATTTTTCTAAAACTAAATATATATGTAAATTCCTTTCATTTTAAACTATGAAAAATATGGGATCAAATTGATTTCATACTTCAACGTCCTTCCGCAAAAATTATGGGGTCAGTTTGATTTCATACTTCAACGTCATTCCGAAGCGGGCGACGGGATTTTGATTAAATGGGGTCAGTTTGATTTCATACTTCAACGTCCTTCCGAAGCGGGCGACGGGATTTCGATTGGATTTCATACTTCAACGTCCTTCCAAAGCGGGCGACGGGATTTCGATTCCAGCGACCGACAGCTTCTTACGGGCAACCCCATAAACCAACCCGAAATAACACCGACAGCTTCTGGCGCCTCCGCTGGGGACAAGATTTTCTCTCCATACAAATCAAGAAGTATCATCTTCACACATCGGTAATATGTCCATGTCCCCCTTAGACAAAATTGCCCCTCTTCCGTCGGCATACTTTACCTATTTCTATCTTGGGAAAGTACGGCTAACTCCTTGGACTTCAGGACTAGCTATTCAACCATCTTTGAACAGAGGGGTTCAGAAGGCCATTAAGGACTCCTTAAATTTTTATGTGGGGTCGGACCCCCAATAGGTGTGTCGATGGACTAATTCCACCTGGGCATTTTCTGCCTGAAATTTTTATGTGGGGTCGGACCCCCAATAGGTGTGTTGGTGGATTAGCTCCACCTGGGCATTTTTCTGCCACCAATTGGGTCCTACACTGGGTCCCAAACTTTCTCACAACTCCTTTTCACATTTGTTTTGCTGCTTCGCAAATTGAACCAACTCATGTTGTGCTGCGCGCACTTTGAAATATTAATTTAATTTTACACCCTTTTAAATAAAGATGTTAAAATTACTTGCAAATTAAAGACCCGCCCGGTCTACAGATTAGCCTCTACTTTCAGTGCTTGCACTTAAGATTGTGAGGTTTTCGGCCATATAGCTAACCCTAAAACTTTCTGTTTTAAAGCCTGCTGTGATGGCTTACCCAACGCTGACATTTTCTTGCAACCTGCCGACGGACCACAACGCCCGTAACTTCGCTCCCACCATTAAGTTCAGAGCTAGATTTGAAGACCTCGAGGTTATCCTTGGGAAAGCCTCATTCGTGGTAATGAAGATCGCTGCCCTGGAAGTTCAAGAGCCGTCTGCAGAATTCAGTTTGAACTGCCTCCAAGACTTTCCTGCCGGTAAGAAGGCTAAAGCTACCGTCATCAAGTCTATTATCCCCGCTGCTGCTAAGGGGAAGGAAGTGATGATTGTCGAAGATTCGACTGATTGATTAACTGTTCCGCCACCCGTGTCTGAAATGGAGTCAAGCTCAGGGACTGTACCACTGACCCGAACTGAAAGGAGGAACCGCAATAGGAGAATTCGGAGGGCCACAAAAGCCCAGACTCCTGAGAACACACCTGAGGAGGAGGAGCCTTATCAAGTTGAGAAGGTATTACCAGAAATTTATCCACTCCTGTGAGGGAGTAGATTCCATCCTCTGACAGATACTGATGGATATGAGAGTATCCGGAAGATTGCTTTTGCATTCCCATCACCTCATGGACATGGTGAAGAGGGAAAGAAATTCAGCCCCATCACCTGAGTTAGTGCAGTCTTCAGAAGGCTTGCTATTAAAGAATGATGTTCTGGTAGTGAATTACTTAAATGAGTGGGACATGCAATTTCCCCTCATATGAAGAATGAAATTTTGAAGGATATTAAGTCCTCTAGAAAATCTCGTAGGTCGACTATAGAGTCACCTACCCGTGTTCCCGTCTGGCTCCGTTTGGGAAACCGAGTTGATACTGTTATGGTCACCACCGATCATACCACCACCAGAACCATAGGTCGCCGGTCGATTAAGTTAAGACTGGGTCCGAGAGGTTTACCCGTTATTTCTACAATCATGGAAAGAAGGACAAGACGATTACCTGACACTGTAGCCGGTCTACACCATGGGGAGCATACCCTCCCTCGACATACCGATGTCTCTACTAAGACGCCCCGTCCTGAGGCATCATCATCGAAAAGGAAGAAGGTATGGGTACCTAAGGTCGCTGCACCGATACAGTTCAGTGAACCTGCAAGACAGAAAGAAAAACCAGTGCCTGAAATATCTGACATCGTCGCGACAATAGCCAGGGAGATGGAGGAACAAGTTGAGGATTTCCATCAAGGTCCTCCAGATCTTAAAGCAATCAAGGAATCGATAATTGAAGAAAAAGTTGAGAAACTCAGGATTGAGATTTCTGAGTTAGCTTGAGAACACGGAGTTTCCGTCAATAGTGACAACGAGGATTTTGATTAAAGTGATTACTTGGAGGAAGATTTCATGGATGTCCATGTGATCGAAACCAGAGCTACCACATCTGC
>JXCR01135412.1:126257-145876 GCA_002079205.1 Phalaenopsis hybrid cultivar
AATTTTTATTTGAAGCTAAGACTTATTTTTAGAATGACCCATTTTTATATAAATAAGGAAAGGATCTAATTATTTGAAGATATGTGGCTTTAGATGAAACTTACAAAATTATCCAAAAATATCATAATTCTGATTTTGAGAGATATTTTGGTGTTGATAAAACAACATATAAAATTTTGCAATATGAATTTTATTGGCCTTCAATTTTTAAAGATGTTAACACTTATATCAAAACTTGTGATTGATGTCAATGAATAGGAAATATTTCTAGGAGAAATGAAATGTTCCTCAATTATATGTTGGAAGTCTAGGTATTTGATATTTAGGATTATATTTCATGGGACCATTTATACCATTATTCAAAAATTTAAATATATTATTAGCAGCAAACTATGTGTCGAATGGATAGAAGCTATTATTTTACCTCGTTGTGATGCTCAAAGTGTTGCAAAGATTTTAAGATCAAACATATTTTATAGATTTGGGATGCTGAGAGTGATCATAACTGACGGGGGAAGTCATTTCAAAAATATAATGATGGAGAAATTATTAAAGAAATATCATATCAACCATCAAATTACTACTGCTTATAATCCTTAAACAAGTGGTTTGGTTGAGATATTCAATCGTTAAATTAAAATAATTTTGGAAAAATCTATGAATCCAACAAAAATGGATTGGTCAGTCAAACTTAATTATGCTTTGTGGGCTTATAGGACTGCATATAGAAATTATATAAGAATGTCCCCATATAGGCTGATATTTGGGAAAACTTATCATTTATTAGTTAAACTTGAACATAATGCATATTGGTCTATCAAATAATTCAATTATACTTCAAAGAATGCTGGTGAGAGAAGACTATTATAATTAAATAACCTTGGAGAGATAAGAAATGAATCTTATGAGAGTGCTAAGATTTATAATGGGACGATGAAGCAATGGAAAGATCGAAGGATTCTTACAATAAATTTTTAGCCATGGTAACAAGTTTAGCTATATAATGTAAAATTAAGATTATTTCCAGGAAAACTTAAGTCTAGGTGGATGGGCCTATTTAATTTGATATAAGTTTAACCCTATGGAGATAAAAATATCAAAGATTCTAAACTGAGAAAATATTCAAAGTGAATAGTCATAGACTAAAACCATATTATTTAAGGGATCAAGTTAAATTCAATGATCTTATGTTGTTGGGTCAAACACAATGAGCACTGGTTACGTCAGGATGACAACATTAAACCAAGTGCTTTGTGGGAGGCAACTCTTTATTATCAGTATGTTTCTGTTTTAAATGTTAAGTTATTATGTTTGATTAAAAAAAGTGGTGGTATTTTGAATATATAATGATTTAGTGATGATTTTAAGACCATAATTTTTGACTTAGACATGTTAGAATGTGTATTTGGACTTTAATTAGACCTGTACAAGATTAAGCACTAATGCTTAAGAGCCAACGCTCGGTGCTTTAGAGCGGTAGTTAATAAAACATGCATTATTAAGTTTCTAGAAGGATTAAACGTGGTTTAGTGGGTTTAGACATGGTTTATTTGTTTGTAAACAAGTGTAGTGGGTCTAGGCTTTATCCAAGAACTATGAATAACATGAAATGATGAGAATTCTCCACCCACTTGAAATTTTCATCCTATAGTCTAAGTTAAGAGAGAACTTACAAAAATATCTTCTTGGGAGATTGAAATGAAGAAGAAAGAAGAAAAGTTTGTTTGTAAAAGTGTGCAAGAGTTATACAACAGATTCCTAGCTGTTAGTATAGAAGAAATAGTGGAGAAGATCACAAATATTGAGGCTGGTGATCCTGAGAAAATATAGTTGTGTAAAATTTATAAAGTTGCCTCCGCTTTACAACGGTGCCAATAATTTAATGTTGTATTTTATGATTAATAACATTAAGCACTTAATGTTGGGATTCTACGCAAGTGTACGTATCGTTATCAAGTACTATAAGACTTTTTGTTTAAGTCTTAAGTATCTATCCCACGAGGAAGGTTTAAATATGAGATGATAAATTAACTAAGAAATTCACAGAAATCAAACAAAATTACTGTCCCTAATTTTGAATGTGTAAGATATTATCAAAACTAAATTAATAATAACTAGAAAAAATTAACTTTAAAACAGTAACTACTAAACTATGTTGAAGTTTCTTATATGAAAAAACATCTTTCCCACTACAATGAGTTTTTGGTGAAATGAGATGAGATAAATGGTTTAAGTTTATATTGTGCCAAATAAGAGCAATTTTAATTCTCTACCTTGATTCAGTGTTATAGAAAATCATTGGCTAATCTTAGGTTTAGTACCTTAAATACATGGCTAGGCTAGGAGGATACTGGCTCCCACTCCAGAGCTCAGACTTCTCTTCCTCTGAAGTAGTTGTCCGGCTAGGAGGACACTGGCTCCCACTCCAGAGCTCCCACTTCCCTTCCCCTGAAGGCTAACTCTTGGTTTAGTTTTTAAACACTAAGATTAAATTAGGGATTTTAGTCTGTCACCCTAAAAATCTCCAATTCTACACCCAACGAGGTATATTTCCCTATTTATTTGCGCTTAATTCCATGAATGAAATACTCTTTCATGGACTTAAATGTGATTCTCACTCTGTTGTAGAACTCATACTCCATTTCTTGGATTATATGTTTCAAAACATATTTTAACAATTCAATTGGCCAGATCAAAAAGTAAATTATGAGCGGAGTTGAAAAACCATCACAATTTATTTTTTATTTTAACATTGACACATCCAAATCATCTCTTCATTTCACTATATCCCAGAGTAGGGAAAAAGATAAAGGAAACTACTCGGACTTCATGAGAAAGATACAAAAAAACACAAATTTCATATATAAAAGGAAGTTCATACAACAATAATGAACAAGCAACACTTATCTGAAACTCTTTCTCAAAGAAAATCCCTTGTAGCCTCTCTTAAAAAATGTAGGAAGAAGAAATTTCTCACTTCTCTTCCTCTCCAACAATTCTTAGAGAAGAATTCACACTTAAAAACACCACAAAAAATCAAAACTATAAAGAAAATAACTAACTAATGGTGTGGAATGGCGTGGAAGGATGTAAAGGGAGTGTAGGCGTGCATAGAGGAAATTTGAGTGAGTGGAGGAGCACAGAGAGATGCGAAAAGGAGCTTTACTGATGAATTTCGACTCTAAATTGAGCATAAGGTCAGTTCTCCAATAGGTGCATCCAAAAACTCTTTAAAAAGCATCCAAATTCGTCGAATCTTCTAGAAATAAGGGATGTACCTACATTGGCACTGTCGGCGCCAATGACCATCTAATTAAATCTGTCTTCTTTGTCAAACGGTGTCGTTAGCACTGAATAATTTTTTAAAAACTCCATTTTGACACCAAATTTTATTTTTTTTGCCTTTCTTTTTGCTGCAAGTCCTAAAAATTAACAACCTACAACAAAACATGAAAAATGCCTTCTATTAAAGTGCAATATCACCAAAAATGAGTATAAAATATGGGTCTAAAATTGCATGTAATTTTGATATATCTAAATCCTCCAAACTTAAATGTTACTTGTCTTCAAGTAACTCTACTACATAAAAATATCACTCATGCCAGAGATTTTAACTTCTAGATTTCTATATTTTAGTCCACTAAATACAATAACCTAATTTAAAAAAAATGTAAAATAACTTCAATTAATACTAAAGGTATAAGAATATATACCAGTCAAGTCTAACACTTTTCATTCTCTATTCTTTTCAAGGAAAATTGCAAATTATTCATATTAAATCCACTTAAATTATTCATATGAAAAAGAACTTCATGAAACTTTGCTAGTAAATATGCTAATATTGAAATATAAGTTTAGAAAATGTAGTCCAGTCTTCTTCTTTATGTTGATTCAAGTAAAGCCAATTTTTAATTAAGCATCTCCTCAAGCTTCTCCTCACATCTTTTTCTTTTCTTTTCTTTTTTTTCTTTTCCTTTGTTTTTTCAGGATCATTTTCAATCATTTCTCTTTTTTTTTATGTGAGGATTACTATATGTGGATAGACTTTAATGATTTTGAACTTCATTATCCTCTTCTTAAAGTTAAAAACTTTTCACATTCCTTCACTTCATAAATTTATATTAGCTTTAAATATTTTCATAAAATTTTATTCTTTTCTTCCTACATGAATCTCAAAGATTTTTAATACTTCAAAAATACAAATTCCTTTACTTAGCTCGAAAAATATACTTATTTTATCATATTAATATCTTAATCTTTAAAATTAACCTTTATTAATTAAAAATTTTTGCTTATGTTTACTATGTATTTAGAAAATAAATATAGTTATCTAAAGTTACCCTCTGATACCAAAGGTCATGTTAGATTTTAAAATATTTTAAAAATATAGCTAATTGAGGAAAAATAAAATTAACTTTTTTTTCTTTAAAAAAGAATTTTTATTTCCCCAAACTTAAATTTTTAAAAGATGTAGCATGAAAAACTGAAAAAATAAAGGGTAAAAGAGAACATTTAATACATAAAGGAAAGACTTACCTCTTGAAGGTTCTGATTTAAATCTTAACTCTGAAATATTTCAGGTGCTAATATGAAAAGCTACACGACTTACAATATTAAATAACACATAATACATAAAAGTTTGCTGAGAAAGAGTTAACTACAAATACATCCAACAAAGTACTAAAAATTAATAACTTCTAATAGTTTCACAGATCTATTGTTCACAACATAACATAACAATTAAAATAAAGTTTTAGAATCCACAAACAAACAGTCTTAACAACGAAGTACAATCAAACAAAAACTAAACAAAAAAATATGACTAAAACATCACCAATCATCGTCTTCTTCTTGTTTTTCTTCCACATCCAACTTCTACTGCTGTTATGGGGTAAGAACAGGGTGAGTAGGAAATTGAATTGAGTGATCACCCCTCATGTATCTGATCATCTCGTCATCATAAGAAGCATCATATTCAAACTTTTGCTTGGTTAAATCATCATTGTGTGCATTCCTGACTTCCATATTTTCTTTTCTATTTCTCATTCTCAAGATATCTCCCAGTTGGATCATGTCTGCTCCATAAGTTCTTGGATAGTAGAGGTATTAGAAGTAGTACTTGAAGTAGAAGGAATATCCCTGGTCCTACTTCCAGATCTCCATCCAACATGAGATTCATAAGTCTTGATATTCGTAGGCCCAATAGGTTTTAGAAGTTCAATCCTCTCCTCATCCACTCTAAAATCAGCTCCTTCCTCTTCACATAGTGTGAAGATTAGGGCAGTGTGAGCTAAACCACCAGTAGTCTCTCCAAGAGCAATAGATCAAGTTTTCCTATAAATAATAAAGCCTACATCTATCCTCATCATCTGTTGGATACAAAAGTTCAAGATGGCTCTATCCTTTCTAACTTGTCAAAATCAACAATTAAGGTCTTAGAATCATCACTAAATCATTATTATTCAAAATACCACCACTTTTTTTAATCAAACACAATAACATAACATTTAAAATAGAAACACACTGATAATAAAGGGTTGCCTCCCACAAGACGCTTGGTTTAACGTCGTCAGCCTGACGTAACATTTCTTTAATCGGGTTGACTTAATATTAAATTTTTTTTAAATTGTGCTATGTGTCCTTCACAATGATGTTTCAACAGATGCCCATTAACTTTAAAGATCTTTCCAGTTTTAGGATCTTTAATAACAACAGTTCCATAAAGATAGACTTTAATCATTTAAATGGTCCTACCCATCTGGATTTCAGTTTTCCAAGAAATAATCTCAATCTTGTATTATACAATAAAACTTCTTGTACAGGTTCAAACTTCTTAATAATCTTCCGATCATGCCATATTTTCATTTTCTCTTTATAAATTTTTGCATTATCATATGCTTCATTATAATCTCCTCAAGTTCATTGAGTTGCAATAATTTTTTCTCACCAGCATCTTTTATATTAAAATTAAATTTTCCTCAAGTTCATTGAGTTGTAATAATCTTTTCTCACCAGCAAGTTTTAGGTTAAAATTAGTTTCTTAATAGCCCAAAATGCTTTATGCTCCAATTCTACTGGTAAGTGGCATGTTTTTCCAAAAATAAGTCTATACGGGGGCATTCCTTTAAGAGTCTTATAAGTATTTATGTATGCCCATAATGCAGTATCTAATCTAGCAGACTAATCTAATTTATAGGGATTTAAAGCTTTTTCTAAAATTCATTTTATTTCATGATTTGATATTTCTATTAGATCGTTGGTCTGAGGATGATAAGTTGTAGATAATTTATGCATAATATCATATTTTTTTGATTAATTTTTCGATTCTCATATTCCTAAAATGGGATCCTCCATCAGTAATAATTACTCTTGACATTCCATATCTTGTAAAATATTTTTATTTAAAAATTTAGAAACACTCCGAGCATCACATTTAGGTACAACAACAGCTTCAATCTAGACATATAATCAACATCAAGTAATGTATATAACTTTCCAAATGAAGGAATAAATGGTCCCATAAAACCTAATCCCCACACATAAAAATTTTCAACTTCTATTGTGTAATTTAGAGACATTTCATTTCTTCTAGAAATATTTCCTACTTGCTGACATCTATCACATGTTTTAATATATTTCATTAACATCTCTAAAAAGAGAAGGCCAACAAAATCCAGCTAGCAAAATTTTATATGTAGTTCTATTTGTTCTAAAATGTCCTCCAAATTCAGAATCATGACATCTTTCAATTATTTGTTGAGTTTCTTCATAAGGCACACACCTTCTAATAATTAGATATTTACATTATTTATATATGTATAGGTCATCACAAAAATTGAATTTTGAATCATATATAAATTTTTTTCATTTTTGATTTTTAATATCAGGTAGTATAATATCGCTTACAATATAATTTACTATATCGGCATGCCATGGTACGTTCATTTCATCAATACTATATAATTTTTCATCACGGAAATTTTCTAAAATTTCATTTGAAAAATTAGTTAATATTTCTTTTTCTAGTATAGACAAATTATCAGCTATTTGATTATCATTTCCCTTTCTATCAAACTACAGTAAAATCGAATACTTGCAAAAGTAGTATCCATCTAATTAATCTTGGTTTAGCATCCTTCTTTTGCATCAAGTATTTGATAGCAAAATGATCTATATGCACTATACATTTAATTCCAATCAAGTAAGATCTAAATTTATCAATGGCATAGATAATAGCTAATAAATCTCTTTTAGTAGTAGTATAGCTAATTAGAGAATCATTTAGAGTTTTAATAGCATAATATATTACTTTAAAAATTTTGTTGTGCCTTTCTCTTAAAATAGCTCTAATAGCATAATCACTAGCAGCGCACATTATTTCAAAAGGTTTCTCCCAATCATTCGGGACTATTATAGGTGCAGTGATTAATTTTTCTTTCAATAATTTGTATCTTTTTTCTAAAAGTTGGCATAATGGCTTAGTTATTTTTGAAAATTTTTTTATATAACATCTGTAGAAACCAGCATGTCCAAAAAACTTCTTATCCCTCTGACCATAGTAGGAGTTAGTAATTTTTCAATAACATGAATTTTTGCAGTATCTACTTCCATGTCATTTTCAGAAATTTTATGCTCAAGTACAATTCCTCCTACAACCATAAATTGACATTTTTTCCCAATTTAGTACTATGTTTATTTTTTCACATAATTCCATAACTCTTTCTAATTTTTTTAAACATAATTCAAATGAAGTCCCGAATACAGAGAAATCATCCATAAATACTTCCATTCCAAGTTCAATCAAATTACTAAGAATTGCCATCATACATCTATGAAATGTCGCAAGTGCATTGCATAATCCAAAAGGTATTCTACGAAAAGCAAATGTTTTATAAGAGTTTCTAAGTGATGTCTTATCTTGATCCTCAGGGGTAATTAAAATTTGATTATAACCAGTATAACAATTTAAAAAGCAGTAATATTTATTTCCAGCCAATCTATCCAACATTTGGTCTAAAAAGGGTAAAGGAAAGTAATCTTTTCTAGTGGCCATGTTTAATTTTCTATCGTCTATACAAATTCAGCAACAAGTAACTTGTCTTATTGAAAGTAATTCATTTTTCTCATTTACTTCAACGGTCACTCCTCCTTTCTTTGGAACACAGTGAATTAAACTTACCTAAGCACTATCTGAAATAGGATATATAATTCCAGCATCTAACCATTTTAAGATTTATTTTTTAACAACTTCTTTCATTATTTGGTTTAATCTCCTTTGAGGACCAGTTTTAGGTTTGTATTGTTCATCTAATAGAATTCTGTGCATACAAATCGAAGGATTGATTCCTTTAATATCTGCTAAAGTCCATCCAAAAGCCTTTTTATATTTTTTTAACATTTCTATTAATTGTTGTTCTTGAATTTTTGTTAACTCAGAGGATACAATAACAAGCAATGTAGATGAATCTCCTAAAAACACATATTTTAAATGGGCAGGTAATATTTTTAGTTCAAGTTCACGTGGTTTAATACTTGTAGGAATAAGACTTTTATTATCATTTTTCAACAAATCTAAAGTTTCAAATTTGTTTTGAATATAATCTAAATTCTCTTTTTTTATTTTATCCTCATTCTCACTAAATTCTTCTTGCCTAAATTTTTCTTCAAAATCTTTTTTAAATTGCTTATTACTTAGATAATCGGTAACTTCCATCTTAAAACATCCATTATCTTTTCTATTATTGGATATTTCATAGCTTTTGCAATCTTAAATGTTACTTCTTGATCATTCACTCTCATTATTAATTCTCATTTTTGCACATCTATCACAGCTCTCCCTATTGCAAGAAATGGTCTCTCCAAAATAATATGATTCTCTTTATCTTCCTCCATATCTAATACTATAAAGTCTACAGGAAAGATAAATTTATCCAATTTTACTAATACATCTACTATAACTACTTCAGGATAAGAAATTGATCGATCAGCTAACTGAAGAATTACAGTAGTAGGGGAAATCTCTCTTAAATCTAAACAATTAAAAATTGATAGACGCATAAGATTGATACTCGCTCCTAAAGCACATAACGCTTTTCCATAAAACATTTCACCAATTGCATAAGGTATAGTAAAACTACCAGGATCTTTAAACTTTTTCAGGAATCTTTTTCTAAATAATAGCGCTACACTCTTCACTCAGTACAACAGTCTCATGATCTATAAACTTCCTTTTCTTGTTGAGTATATCTTTCATAAATTTCACATAACTTGGCATTTGTTTCAAAGCCTCAATGAAAGGAATGTTTACCGTTATCTTTTTAAGGATTTCCAAAAATTTAGTAAATTGTTTTTCTTTGTTCTTCTGCTTTAATCATTGAGGAAATGGAGGTAATGATTTTTTAAAAGGAACTTGTGTTTTCTCATTTTCATTATGGTCATTTTCAATCTCTTCCTTCTTCTCATCAACTTCAGCTTCTCTTTGGATTCTAGTTTCAACCTCTTTTCCACTTCATAATTGAATAACTTTAATTTACTTCTTATTTTGATCTTTTGGATTAACTTCCACAGTACTCGGAAGATTTCCTGAAGGTCTGTTAGTAAGTGCAGTAGCAATATGTCCTAATTGCTTTTCAATATTTCAAATAGTAGCCCCTTCATTTTGTATTTGATTTCCCATATTCAACATTACCTCTTCCATCATCAACTTCTTTTCCTTAACTTGTGGGTTAGGGTTAGAGTTAAATACAAGAGGATAATATGGTCGATAATTAGGATTTCCTTGGTTTTTTAAATTTCTTGAGGGGTTCATTGAATTGTTTTAATCATTCCAACTAAAATTAGGGTGATTTTTCTATCCAGGGTTGTAATAATTAGAGTAGGGATTGTTATTTCAATTATTAATGGCATTCAAAGTTTCATCATAAGATGATTGAGTATCAATTATCTATACTAGCAAATTTTCCTCTAATACTGGTGCTATTTATAAATAGTTCACTCCAATTTGATCAATCTTTTTCAATATAGCAGCAATTTGAGATTCTAAAATAGACATTGCATCAGATTCACAAATATTAGCTATTCTTTTAAGATTTACTCGTTCCCAGGGCCATTGAAAATTATTAGTACCCATTTCTTCTATTAAAGAGTATGACTCATCAATAGGTTTTGACATTAGAGATCCTTCAACAACAGCATCTATAATAGATCTAAGTGATTTTACTAATCCATTGTAAAAAGTTTGAATTATTAACCAATCTAGTAAAGCATGGTATGGACATATTCTAAGGAGATCCTTAAATCTTTCCGAGGCTTCATATATTAATTCCCCTCTAAACTAACAAAAAGATGTAATGTCATTTCTATGATTAGTGATTTTTTAGAGTAGAAAATATTTAGCCAAGAATTTTTGTGATAATTCTCCCCAAGTTCTGATAGATCTAGGTGCTAATGAATTTAACCAAGCTTTAGCTCATCCCTTAATGAAAAAGGAAAAATTCTAAGTCTAACAACATCATTAGGCACTCTATCATATTTAAAAGTAGCATAAATTTCAAGAAAACTAGCAAGATGCAAGTTAGGATCTTCAGTAGGTGTTCTTTTAAACTGATTATTTTGTACCATTTGGATAATAACAGGGTTAAGCTCAAATGAATTAGCAATAATATCAGGATTTTGAATAAGTAAGTGAAGTTCACCTACTATAAACTTGATCCCGAGAAAATATAGTTGTGTAAAATTTATAAAGCTGACTCCACTTTACAATGATGCTAAAAATTTGATGTTATATTTTATAAATAATAAGGTTAAGCACTTAATGTTGGGATTCTACCCAAATATACGTATGGTTATCAAGTAATATAAAACTTTCTATTTAAGTCCCAAATATCGATCCTACGAGGAAGGTTTAAATTTGAGATGATAAATTAACTAGGAAATTCACAGAAATCAAATAAAATTATTTCCACTAATTTTGAATGTTTAAGATATTATCAAAGCTAAATTATTTACTGTTAGCAAAATTTAAAAGTAGGTTTTAAAATTAATAACTATTAAACTATGTTTATGTAATGACATTTTCTAATATGAAAAAGCATCTTTCCCACTACAATGAGTTTTTGGTGAAATGAGATTAGATAAAAGGTTTAAATATGTATTGTGCCAAATAGGAGCAATTTTAATTCTCTACCCTGATTCAGTGTTTTACAAAATCATTGGCTAATCTTAGATTTACTCCCTAAATCCATGGTCAGGCTAGGAGGATGCTGGCTCCCACTCTAGGGCTCCCACTTCCCTTCCCCTGAAGGCTAACTCTCACTTTTGTTCTGAAACACTAAGATCAAAATTGAGGATTTTAGTCTGTCACCCAATAAATCTCCAATTCTACACCCAACAAAGTATATTTTCCTATTTATTTGCACTTAACTCCATGCATGAAATACTCCTTCATGGACTTAAATGTGATTCTCTCTATTGTAGAACTCATACTTCATTTCACGGATCATATGTTTCACAACATACTTTAACAATTCAATTGGCCAGATCAAAAAGTAAATTAAGAGCGGAGTTGAAAAACCATCACAATTTATTTTATATTTTAACATTGGCACATCCAAATTATCTCTTCATTTCACCATATCTCAGAGTAGGGAGAAAAATAAAGGAAACTACTCAGACTTCATGAGAAAGATACAACAAAATACCAATTTCATATATAAAAGGAAGTTCATACAACAATAATCAACAAATAATATTTATCTAAAACTCTTTCTCAAAGCAAATTTCTTGTAGCCTCTCTTAGGAAATGTAGGAAGAATAAATCTCTCACTTCTCTTCCTCTCCAACACTTCTTAGAGAAGAATTCACACTAAAACTCACCACACAAACTCAAAGCTATAAAGAAAGTAACTAACTAATAGTGTAGAATGGTGTGGAAGGATGTAAAAGGGGTGTAGGCGTGCGAAGAGGAAATATGAGTGAGTGGAGGAGCTTGAAGAGACACAAAAAGGGGATTTTCTGATCAATTTTGGCTCTAAATATAGCCTATCGTTGGTTCACAATAGGTGCATCCAAAAAATCTTCAAAAAGCAACCAAATTTCTCGAATCTTCTAGAAACAGGTAGTGCCCAACACTGGCGATGTCAGCACCAGTGTCCATCTAATTAAATATGTCTTCTCTGTCAAACGACATCGTCGGCGCCCAATCTGGCGCCGTCAGCGCTGAACAATTTTTTAAAAACTTCATTTTGACTCAAAATTTTATCCTTTTTACTTCTTTTTTACTCCAAGTCCTAAAAATTTACAACCTGCAATAAAACATGAAAAATACCTTCCATCAAAGTGCAATATCACCAAAAATGAGTATAAAATGTGGTTCTAAAAATGCATATATTTTTGGAGTATCAGCCTGTATAGCTTCAATTGAAGCAAAGTTGAATGAGATTAATGAACATTTGGAACATATCGAATGACAACTCAAAATGTAATTTAGCCATACAAGTTTTATAGAAGAAGCAGACAAGGTGATGTACCTAAAAGAAAATGGATTGAAGAAGACTCAAGTAGATTTCTTCACCATCATCTGTTCTATTAGATTTATATTCTAAATGCCCCAAGAGAAAGAAATGAAAGGCCAAAATTTGTTCCATTGGAAGGAGAGTGGAATTAAGTTCTAGAGTCTAGTTGTTTGTTGGATGTTAGTGTTTTTTTTTTTTTTGTTTTAGGTGTCTTGATGTCAGGGTTAAGTTTATTTTAGGTGTTTTTATGTTAAGTTTATTTGGTATTTGAAGTATGTGTTTAAAAGTTATCTAATCCAAGGCCCTTTAGATTTAAAAATTATGTGTCAAAGGGGTTTGTATTTGTTTGTGAAATTAATGAAAATATTTGTTTGTATATAAAATCTTATGTTATTTGGTGTTGAATCGAATTTGTGAAAATTGGTTAATTTTGAGAAAGAGGAGAATTAAAACGGAAGAAAATAGTTATTAAGATGTATAAGACCATTTAGGGGAGGTTGACTTAAGCTAGACATGCATTTCACTTAAAATCCAAACCTAAGTGCCAAAACCTCTTGCTTAAGCGCTGATTACCTGAGAGCTAGGTGCCTAAGTGCCTAACTAGTCGAGCTTAAGAGCCAGTTCACTTAAACCAATTCAGAAACGGTTAAAGGTGAAAACTTGAGCTAAGAAGTGCCATTTCTGCCCCGAACTTCACCTTTATCCTCAAGAGTTCACAACTTTGAAACTTTGGGATTCTCAAAAGTGAAGATTTTCTTGGTGGAATTAAGCCAAATTTGCTAGATTTCATCTTCTCAAAGTGAGAGCTTCACTTCAATGTAAAATTTTTTTATTTTTACCATTTATTTTGAGTACATTGGGGATTTATCTGAAAATCACTTTTCATGGTGAAAATTTAAGAAAAATTTGTGGAAAATACATGGAAATGATAATTTAAGCTTTTAGAAGTTATGTTTATTGATTTAGACTTAAGTTAGCATTTTTTTTGAATTTTATGTGATTTTTATAAATGGAACAAAAATTGAAGAGGAGCAAGGGGAAGTCCAATTTTGATTCCATTAAGTATGTTAATGTGAAAGATCATGATAGATATATAAAAGTGATGCAATCAAGAAAGTTGATTCCCAGGCGATGTTTGAAAATTCAGAGCAGTTGATGATTAATAGTTCACCGACAATGGGAACGATTCTGTTGTTCTTTTGTTGTTGTGGTAATTTCTGTGGTTCGGGAGTTCTATGCTAATATCCTTGAGGCAGAGGAAGATAAAATTATGGTTGAGGAAAATTAGTAGCTCTTTTCCCTGAGGTAATAAATTTGTTTTACCAACTACCCCCAAGTGTGTTGTGTTTTTATTCAAATAATAATCTTATTGAGAAGGAGTTCGATGTGATTATATCTTCATTAACTGTGAAAAGAGGATAATGGAAAATAATAAATGAAAGGAGAGTAAATTTCTCTATGTCAAAGCTTGATGCCACGACAAAAGCTTGACACTATTTTATTTCAGCTCGTCTACTCCCTACAAATCACTATAGTGAAGTTATAAGAGAGAGCTACTCTGAACTATTATATTCAGCAGTTTAAGCTGATTGATATTGGATCCTTGATCTATTAGACGATCACTAGTTCTGCTACAACTTCTACAACTGGAGGTTTGGGATTTGCATCCTTAATCTTTTCCTTATGTGAGCAGGCTGTTATTAGAATTGATACTTGGGAGGAGATTCGACAGCCATTAAAGTATACAAGTTTTTGGGAAAATGATGATGATGATTATGATGACGAGGAGGAGGACTGATTTGAATAGTTTAGTTTTAAATTATGAACATTATGTGTTGTGGGTGTATTGAACTGCTACTTTGTTATGTGTTGTAATTGTTTAAATTGTTGTTGTTTTTTTGTTATTACTTGTTGTGTTAGACACTATTGTGACACATTTGTGTTGTTGTGGTGTAGTTATATTTTATTTTTGTGGTAGTAATTGTGTTAACAATGTTGTTTAGAGTATTTTGTTGGTTTATGTAGAACTTATTCCATAACTATTAGGAAGGTTTTGAATATTACTAACTTTCACATTAGAACTTCATATTTAAATTTTCAATTTACTATAATGTTTTTTTTTTCTGTTGCAGTTATGAATTTATGATAGTGTGGGTTTGTTTGCTTTTATGTTATCCTCCAGTACATAGAAGTCTAATAAATCTCATATATGTTAAAATTAAGTTAAAATTTGATCAATTATTTTTTACTCTTATTTTTAATTTTTTTACTAGTATATTTAGGGTATGAAAATTATTGTAAGCATGTTATTTTTAGTTTTCATTCATGCATATATATATGATGCTAAAATGTTTTATCTTATTAAAAAAAAAATTAAGTTTTGGGGGATGAAAAATAATTTCCAAAACTTGAATTTTATTGTTATCAAATGTGCTAATAATAAATTTGATTTTGATCGATGATTCTGTATATGAAGTTATATTAGAGAAGTAAAATTTTGAATATAGAAATAAGTAAGGAAATTTAGTTGAAACCTGTTGTAAAGAAGGAAAAACTAAAGTAAATTTTTTTTGTGTTGAAATGATAAATATTGTATAACGATCTTTAGTAGAAGAAGTTCTATTTTTGAAAAATATATAAGAATTAGACTTTTATTTTCAATACTTGAATTTCTTTTATTAAAAATAATTTTAAAAACTATTATTATAATTTTAAGTAAAGGATACGTATCAAACCTTTTCTTTAGGAAAATAAAATTGAAATTCAATACTATTAAAGGTCTATACAGATATAGTAATCCTCACCTGAAAAAAAAAAGAGAAAAAGAAAAAGAAAAAGAAAAAGAAAAGAAAAAAGAAGTACACTATGTGAAGAATAGGGAGGAGAAGCTTGAGGATTAATGCTTAATCAAAAAATTTGCTCCACTTCTGATCTTTTTAAAGTATAAAACTTGAGAAACCCTTAAACTTAAGGATATAATATTGTAAGTATAATTATTCTTAACAAAAAATTTTAAATGGAGAAGATAGAATGCCTAAGCCCTATATTTGGAGAATTTATAAGTATTTTTGAACTAGATATGAACTCTTATTTTCAAATTCTTTACATTAAAGATTTCTAAACTCTAAGTTGGTCTCATTTACTAAAGTTTTTTCTCCTAATTTGGACTACCATAATTCTAGATAAAAATTTTAGAATATCCTAAAGTAACTCATTTACATAATCTACTTATTTTGGTTTTGAAAGATTAGAGTGTCACTTGAGGACAAGTAACATTTTAAGTTTGGGGGATTTTGATACATCTAAAATATATAACATTTATATACACATTTTTGTACCTATTTTTGAGGATATTGCGCTTTAATGGAACGTATTTGTGTGTTTTTCTTTTAAGTATAGTTAAATAGATGAAAAATGATGAAAGGAGGGAAAAAGGATTAAATATGGAGCAAAAATGAAGAAGGTGTGAAAATGAACTGTGGCGCCTAAGCGCCCAAGATTGGAACTTACACGCCATGAGAAAAGAGAAAGCCACGCCTAAATGTCGAGGACCTAGTACGTACGCACCAAAGGTAGTTATTTGAAAATACAACAAATTTTGACAAATTTTTTAAGGGATGTTTAAAGTAACTCTTGGTGAAAACGTGGTTTATGGTTAATGGGCATGAAAATACATTCAAATGGCTATTGAAAGGAGGCAAATCTAGGAAGATTCATTGAATGTGAACACATTTATGAAGAGACACCAAAACATCTTTTGGAAAATTATAAAAGAAGGATTTGGATTGAATTGAAGAGGCCGGCCCTCTCTCTGAGAAAGATTTCTAATGCCCCTATCATAGATTAATTAGGATACTTTTAGAGAGAAGAAAGGGAGGAGTTATAGTTGTGTTAATAGAGAATATTGTATGAGAAAGGAAGAGATTCAAAGGAACTTCATGAGTTTGGTGGAGAGGAATTTGACATCAGTTTTTAGTTTTGTGACTACATTTGGTTTTAATTTAAACTTCTTATGTGTTTATATGGTTTAAATTTTTAAACTTTAGTGTTGTTGTGTTTTCTCCAAAATTTCTGAGTTGTTTTCATTATCTTTTTCTGTAAAATAATAAGTAATTAAATGTTGGATGAAAGTTGTGTAATGTATTGATCTTTAATTCCGAAATAAGTTGTGATGATTTAATCATTGAACTTCATTTACTTCTTAATTTTGTCAATTAAGATGTTAATATTTGTTGTGAGAACATGTAATATCCAAGATGGTATTGTCTCAGTCAACTAATGGTGAGAATCACATGAAATAGTATGGATGTGAATGCAATTCATACGGTTGAGTGCAAATAAATAAGGAAATAAACTTTGAAGGGTGTAGAGTTAGAGGACTTTAGAGTGACAAATTTAAACCCCTAATTTGATTTATTGTTTTAGGTTTTGATATGATATGCTAGCCTCCAGGTGGAGGAAGAATAGGGAACTCTAGAGTGAGAGCTAGTATCTTGCCTACCTAGTCCGTCTTCAAAACTGTTCAAACTTTAAATTTGCTAATGTTCTTTATAGCATCTCTAATAAGCATAAAGAGAATATTATTGCTCCTATTTGACAAAACACAATTCTGATACTTCCACAACATAATTCCTATACTTGATACTAATTCATTATAAGGAAAAAGATATTTTAATTATATTCTTTTTATCTTACAAAAATCCAGTTAAATTTAGTTATATGTTTACTTTATTTACAATTATTAAAAATTACCAAAAAGAATTGAACTTTCATTCTTATTGTAGCTTTTATATTTTGAGAGAGAATGTTTTTCAAAGAAGAGTTTGTTGTCTAATTTCTTCTTAAAAGATTGAAATTCTCCTTGTGGATTCGATATCCAGGGCTTAATCAAAAGTCATATGTTACTTGATAATGATACGTATACTTACGTGTTATCCCAATATTTAAATGTAACAGTTTCACTCTTATTTGCTTTGGTGTTAAGTTTTTGGTGACATTGCAAAAAAAGAAATAAAAATAATGAAAATTGAAAAATATGACCACACATACTTCGTAGTACTATCGTAAAATTCAGGATCACTCAACTATATTAATATACATTAACTTAGGAGAATAGCAATATTACTTTTAGCTTAGTGCAATATTTTAAGAAATAATTGAATCAAAGGCTAATCAATTGATTTAGAGAAATAAACCTGTAGAATTTCCAAATTTTCTTATTCATCTATAAGAAAATAAGAATGAGAATTTCTCTTGATTGTAATTTACAATTTGAATCACCTAATTAAACTGAGATCCATGCAAAATTAATTTAGTGGATTATTTTACTGTCATAAGAAAAGTCTATTGAAATCCTGACCCATTAATGTTGACCTCACTTTTGGTTGAGGTCTAGTTTTCCTCTTTAGTAGCCTAGGGTTTAGCCATTGGACTTTTCTGTTGAATTTTCCTAGAAAACTTGAAAAGGAAACCTCACCATTATAAATTCTAAACTCCTCTTTACTCAAATTCAAGTTCCACATAGTGGTCCTAACCTCTAGCACTTAGTAGGTGGGGTAATTATGGGGGAGCCCAAGGAGAGTTACCATGGGATTGTTTGCTCTTAGGGTTGACTCATGTAGATGGTCCCCTAAACCCTCTGACCCTAAGCTACAGTTTAGCTAAGACTAGTACATAGAGAACCCAAATGGGGTTTCCATTGGTCCATAGATCATTTATGATGGTTAGCACCCCAATCCTACCAAAAATACTCAACTTGGCCTTTTTTGCCCCTAAACTCTCCCAAATTACCTATGTACCCTCGAAACCATAAATTTGGCCAAAACTCCCAAATCTACCCAAAATACCAATTTTTTTCCAAAATCATTTGAAACCTTTTGAAGACATCCAAATTACCCAAAATAACCAAAAAATTGCCAAATTACCAAAATGCCCCGCCTTAGCCCAAAATTTCAAAAATTCTGAAAAATCTAAAAAATTCCCAAAACCTTCCAAATATTATCAATTTCATTTTTCTCAACTACCAAATCACCCAAGTTTGACCAATTTGACCATTTTGTCCAAAACCCCCAAATTGCCATTAAAGGCCCTATTTTCCCAATATTTACCTGAAATGTCCATCAAACTAGTCCCAATTTCCCCCAATTTCAATTCTAAACTCAAATTCACCTTTCATATGACCAATATAAACCAAATTAAAGCTCAATTTTCCTATTCTTTGAGCCCAATTTTGGTCCAAGTCAAACCCCCAATTTTGGCCCTATGATTTGGTTCCACCAAATTGAACCTCATGGCCTACTCCATTAGTCTCAATTTGCATCCTAAACTCTTCATAACTCTCCTAAAAATCAAACTTAACTTTTAATTGGCCTTAGTGAAACCAAAATTTCATTTATTTTCAACTTAAATCCAAAAATCCACAAATTTGCCCCAAATTTGCCCTAAATTGGCCATACCTCCAAATTCCACCAAATTGAATGCCTTAGCCCCAAAATTGGCACCCAATTCATGTTGAAAATCCATCATGAAATTCCTATTGACCATTCTCAACAATCAATTTGTACTTAGCTCAATCCTAACCCAATCTAGTCCCAAGTCTAGCCCAACATGCCTAAAATGATCAAAATTCCAAAATCCCTCAATTTGGACCCCCAATTGAACTCAAAATCACTTCAATTCTTTGCCAAAACTGTTCATTACAATCATCTACACAATGTTAATCAATCAATTTGGCTCAAGATCATGGCTAGCCAAACCCAAACCCACTTTTAGCCAAATTGACCTACAGGGACCCCTTTACCTAAAACTGACCTAATCAAACCATGGCCAACCAAAGACCACCACAACCAAAATTTAAACCTTACTGACCAGAATAGGCCCCATGGAACCACCCAAATGCGCCATGGACCAAGGGATACCCAAATCAAGGGATTTTATTCCAAATTTGCTTAAGCCAATGATTTCTTTTGCCAAAACTAAACACCAACCCATTTAATTGTTGTGACAGATTCCTCTGGCTCACCTGACCTCCTAGCCACCTCATCCAATTTTAAGTTCAGAGCCTCTCTGCCCTCCACATAGGCAGCACTTTCCACCCCCCCCCCCCCC
>JXCR01135412.1:145925-179053 GCA_002079205.1 Phalaenopsis hybrid cultivar
CACCCTAAGCCAATTTTATAAAACCTCACCTCCATGGCCATAAAGAGTGTGCTAAAAATTTCTTATGGATACCCTCTAAAATTACTCTCTGAGTTTCCTTGAGAACTCCACAGTGCAACCCAATCACCACATTGACCTAAATCCCCTTACCGGAGATCAATTTTTTAGCTCAAAACCTTACCCGAGATGGGATAGAGCTCTCCACACTTATACACTCCACCAAAATCAAATTAAACTCACCCACACCATGACCATAGTGAAAGAAGAAGAAGCCCCATCAAATCCCCCTCATACAAAGCCCCTAGCATAGCTCTAGACCAACACCTTAAATCGAGCTTGGTCAAATTCATACCTAGACCCTTCACCACAGTGACAGGTTCAATCCCTAGCCTCCTTGGACCTCCACAAACATGTCGAGCACCTCTGATCAAAGATTCCCTTCTCAGAGCAAAGGTATTGTACTCCCACTCTTACCGAGCTTGTTTTAATCCTTCATTTGATTAGAGCTAATTTAATGGCATGATTACCATATAGATGTGTTCGTCACACCTAGAAGAGCATTTAGAAACAAACCATACTTAATTTGGTTAAGAAATGTGTGAGATCTTAAGCTTTGAAAATGGATGGTTCTCAAGCTAAGGCACTAGGAAGAATGAGAGGGAGTCGTCCGATTGCACATTTATCTCATCAATGAATGAGATCTAGCCGGACAGCACCTTCTTACATGAAACATGGGCTGAGTCAGCGCTGAGGTGGATGGCAGCGCCGAACCAGAGGATGTCGCATGGAGCTTCAGAGACGCCTAGGATGCGGTGGTGCCACATTTTTAAGTAGATAAATAAGGAATTAAACAAATCAGAAAATGATCCCTAACTTCAAAAATTCATATATTTTTAATTAATTAAATACTATTTTGAGTCTTTTGACTTTCCATGCATGTAGACGTTTCACAATGGCTTGATATTTTGGGATGTTGTTGCCTCTGTCATGGGGGACATTCTCTGATTTTTCCAAAGTCGGAGGACCTCTCTAGAAAGAGATCCATATTTTCTAAGTTTATGTTTATTATTTGCGTAAATTAACCATAAGAATTAGCATATTACTTAGAAAATTTCAAGAAAATTTTGGATGGTTTGTCATGACTAGCGAACCCTTTGAAAAATGTTTCATGAGCTAGGTCATTAAGAATACACCTAATTTGAACAAAATTCTAAAATACAAAGAAGATTAAATTGGGAAATGCAAACATCTAAATGACTTGGTTTTTATCATGTACTGTAACTTGATGTTTAGAGAACTGCCCATAAAAATTTCAAAACATTTGGAGCTCATTTGATTTCTCAAATTGATTTTCTATGTTAAGTGTCATATTTTTTAACACTCAAATGATTTTAAAAAATTAAAATATAACTCAAAAACTTATAAAAATTGGTTTTTAGGGTTCTCTATGATCAGATGAGTTTTTTCAAAATAAAATGGTAATTAAAATAAAAACTTCATTTTTTTAGCCTCTTTTTAATATTTAAATAATTTAAAAATGATGAAAATCACAAAAATAATAAAATTCTTTGAAATATTCTAAATTATTTCCTAAGCACTTTGGAACAAGTGGAATATTGTTTCTAATTTTCTAAGTAAAGATATTGAATTTTAAAGCTTAAAAAAAATTTTAAACGCTAAAAATGGATTTTCACTAAAATAATTCCAACAATTCAAAGAAAAGTCAGAAAAATGTAAAATTTGTTTCTCTGTGTTCCTTGATCTTAGGGAAATTTAATAAAATATAAAACTTAATTTTTCCACGTTTAAATTTTTTTATAATTAATAAATTCTCTAGAATTTAAAATAATTTTAATAATTCAAATATAACACAATAAATCATGAAATTTTGTCCCACTGATTCACTAGTCTAAGTCTACCTCCAGTAAAAATTTCAAGGGATTAAGCTTTACCTTGGTCAAGATATGGATTTTTCTTTAAAGTATCATATTTCTTGCATATAAATAAATATGTAGATTAAATTAAAATTTGAAAATTTACATTTTCTCCTCTTATGTCTTAATTTCCCCATGAGTGAGGTACAATAAAAATTCCAAAGTCATTTGAATTAAATTTGATGAATTATGAAGTATTAGGGCCTTAGGGGAAAAAGTGTAATTTTTGAAATTTAGCCTTAATTAAAATTTAGGCTTAATTCAAGAAAGGGGAAAGGGTAACCTCTGATTTTAATCAACATATTTGGATGACTGAAACACAAGGTGATTAATTGGTAGAAACCAATCTGACTTCGTTCAATTAAAGGATAAATTTGTGATTTCTTTAAAGTATTAAAATTTGGAAGTTTAGTCAATTAAATGAACCTAGACTTAGGGGCATGGTTTTGGGTGTTAATAACTCACCAATTAAATATCCCTATTTAATGATTCAAATTACTTTTAAAAAAAATATAATGAATCATCATCACCTAAAAATTTAATCTCTTTCAAAAATATAACTAAGACATCTATCGAAAGTCTAAAGGGCTTAGTAGTGACCTAAGCTAAATCAAATCTGATTAAATGAGGATTAGAAAAGTAAACATAATTAAAATTAAACACTGTTAAAATACAACAAGCCTAAATTAAAAAGTTGACTGAGTGATTTGATAACACTAACTTGCCCCTTTAAGGGTCTTCGCCTACATAATTTTCAATTTAATTATAAGTGATAATTACCATACTTTTAGGGATAATTGAAACATTAATATTCGCTGAGCATTAAAGGTATTTAAAAAATGAGTTATTAAGCAATATAATAAGTTTGAATGAGCTCAAGACTTTTCACCAGGTAGTGAGAAGGAAGCATGGAGTGAGAAGGAAGCATGGAGTGAGAAGGAAGCATGGACTTGCTTCTTTCTCCAAAGCTGTTGGATGCCTTAGTTGTCTACTAAACTTAAAATATTTTGCTTAACAAAATCACCGTTAACCAAGTCAACAGGGACCCACCAAGATATGACCTAGGGTTGGGTAGATCACTAAAACCTTACTTTTTTGGTTTATATAAAATGCTCTCATATGCATTTTGAGTTTTAGGTGGTGGAACGAGAAGACTCGACATGTACACTTTTTACAGTTTACAGTGCCTTCTTTCTTGTACTTTCATACTGTACTATTTATGCTTATAAAACTTGCATGCTAACCAACGATGAAAACCAAATTTGCTAGTATAGCCACAAAACCAAACCCAAAACCAAAATTAAAATCAACCAAGATAACAATCACCTCCACAACATTCAAAATATAAAATAACTCAAAATTTAATCACAAACATCACAAGAAACTACAACTACAACTAAATTAAGACGTCTCTATCAGATGATCAAAAATCTCTCAGAGGAGGTAACCTACGGTTGCTAAAGAGACTTCCCACGGTCTAAATGGAAGTATGGAATTCATTAAATTGAGTTTAGTAAATTCATTTGGACTAAGTGAATCCAATAGAAAATAGTGGTACCAGAATGAGGGAACCATGGGATCCTATCCGGTGTCACTCTAATCAACTTTAACATCCCTCATAACATTTAAAGAACTTCAACCATAGGGTCGTCGGATTTGACATCATAACTGGAGACCCTAGAAAACATAAACTCATTACGACAAGGAGCTTGGAGCTAGCATGGTAGGTAGCATGGCTATCTTCAACAGCAAAACTTGTCTTCCTCAGCTAAACCATTCTTTCCTTGGAATTAAACAACCAAGCCATAGGTTTTCAAGGTTGTCTGCTTATGCAACATAAATCCTCACCTCATCTTTAGCTTTGTACAGCTGTGGTGTATAATCTAAGCCCTAACTCGTCTTAGGATTCCAAGGTTGTCGTTCGTCACGATCTAAATCCTCACATCTTCCAGGCTATTTGCGTGATCGTTTCACACAAATGTAAGCCCTAAACTAATAAAATTGGCAGAATGAAACCCCTAAATATTTCTCCTCAAAATTGAAACCAAACCTTAGGATAGCTTGGGAAGTCACCGATGTTCTCCCCCGGATCTGTGACATCCCCTAGTTTTTCCACCTTTGGACTCTACAACAAAATGTTCCAAATTTTAATCATTCCCCTTTCACACCTCTATGTCTGATCTCGTTGAAAATTCCTATCCTTTTGAACCCCTTGAAGATAATATTATCTGATTTTTATTGAGAGTTTTCTTAAGTGACTTCGGTCATTTAAGATGTAATTAACTATAGGGGATTTGCCCTTATAGAGAAGCTTTTCCGAACCCAGCCTAAAATAAACTCTATTTAAATTTTCATATTAAATAGAGGAAAAGGTTTTCCGAACCCAGCTTAAAATAAACCCTATTTAATTATTTGTATTAAATAGGGGAACTCTTATCCGAACCCAGCTTAATATAAACCCTATTTAATTCTTCATATTAAGTAGGGGAAATTTTTGGCAAATAGAACAGGTTTCGCAGATCAAACGAACATCATACATTTTTTTGTTTAGTTGATCGAGCCTCATCCTCAAGTTATGTGTTTATCTTTCAGGATAGATATAGGGTTTGAGGTATAGTGCTCTTTCATTTAAACTATGAAAAATATGGGGTCAGTTTGATTTCATATTTTTCTAAAATTAAATATATATGTAAACTAAAACGTCCTTCCGAAGCGGGCGATGAAATTTTGATTCCGGTGTGTGACATCATCTTACAGGCAACTCCTCAACCAAAATAGTACCGATAACTTCTGGCAACTCCGCTGGGGACAAGCTTTTCTCTCCATTTAAATAAGGAAATATTATCTTCACACATCGGTAATGTGTCCATGTCCCTTTTGGACCAAATTACTCTTCTTCCGTTGACATACTTTACCTATTTCTGTCTTGGGAAAGTACAACCAACACCTTGGACTTCTGGACGCTTTGTTCAATCACCTTTGAACAGAGGGGTTCAGGAGGCCATTAAGTACTCTTTTAATCTTCGTGTGGGGTTGGAACTCCAATAGGTACGTCGGTAGACTAGTTCCAACTGGGCATTGTGTGTTGCTAAATGGGTCACGCACTGGGTCCTAAACACTTCACATCTCCCTTTCGAGTTTCATTTGTTATTCTACAAATTAGATCAAATAGTGTTGTGCTATGCACACTTTAAAATTTTCTTATATTAATTAAATTGTTCTACTTCCAAATTGCCTTTTTACTAAAAATTTTTAAAATTCCCATAAACTAAGACTTACCTGGTCTAGAGATCAACCTCTGTTAATTTTCAGTGCTTGCACTAAGATTACAAGGTTTTGGTCGTATAACTAACCCTGAAGCTTTCTATTTTAAAGCTGCTATGATGGCCTACCCGATACTTATTTTTTCTTGCAACTTGGCTACAAGCCATGAAGCCCGCAATGTTGCTCCTACCATTAAGTTTGGAGCCAAATTTAAAGACCTAGAGGTTATCCCCGGGATGGCGGCGTTCGTCGTAATGAAAGTCACCAATCCAGAAGTTCAGGAGCCATCTACTGAGTTCAACCTGAACTGTCTTTAGGACTTCCCTTCTTATAAGAAGGCCAAGACTACTGCTGCCGCCCCAGCAACTACCAAGCTTGCTGTTCCTGCTGCTGCTAAGGGGAAAGAAGTAATGATTATTAAAGATCTGATTGAGGGATTAGTTGTCTCACCATCAGTGTTTGAAATCCGATTAAGTTTAAAGACTGAACCAGTAACTTGAACTTAAAAGAGAAACCACAATAGGAGAGTTTGGAGGGCCACTAAAGATCAGGCTCCTGAGGATATACCTGTTAAGGAAGATCCCCACCAGGATGAGTCGGAATTACTGAAAACCTATCTGCTTCTGTGGGGAAGTAGATTCCATCCTTTAATGGATACTGAGGGATATGAGAGTATCCAAAAAATCGTTGAAGAATTAACAGCGCTTCATGGACAAGGTGTGGAGGGAAAGAAACCTGCTCCTATCACCCAAGTCAGTTTAGTTTTTCAGAGGCTAGCCACCAAAGAGGGTTGTTCAGTCAATGAATTACTTAAATGAGTAGGGCATGCAATATCCCCTCAAATGAAGAAAGAGATTTCAAAAGACGTCAGATCGGCCAAACGATTCTGAAAGTCAACTAAAAATTTGCCTACTCGCATCCCTGTCTGGTTTCATGAAGCAGAGTTGATACTGCCATAGTTACCACCGATTCTACCGCTACCAGTATCATAGATCATCGATTGGTTAAGTCAAGATTGGGTCCAAGAATCCTACCGATCACCCACTTCAAAGACATTCCTAAGGTTTCAAAGCAAAAGATGATGAAATTGCCCGGTACTGTAGTCGGTCTGCTCCATGGGGAGCATACTTCTCTTCGACATACTGATGTTTCTGCTGAGACACTTCATCTTAAGACATCACCGTCAAAAAAGAAGGTGTGGATACCCAAGGTCGTTGTACTGTTACAGTCCAGTGAGCCCGTAGGGCAAGATCATGGGATGAAGCCAGGGTATCTGACATTGTCGCAGCAATTGCTAGCAAGATGGGAGAACAAGTGGAGGAATTCCAGCTGGGTCCCCCAGATCTTAAAGCATTTCAAGAATTAATAATTGAAGAAAAAGTTGAAAAGCTCCGAGTCAAGATTTTTGAGTTGGCTCAGGAACATGGAGTCTCCATTGATGAAGATGAAGACTTTGACTGCAGTGATTACCTCAAAGAAGATTTCATGGATGTCCATGTCATTGAAACCAAAGCCGCTACATCTGCACGTGAGGCTCAACCTCTTATCGAAGAGTACACCGTAGATGAGTTGCGTAGGTTTATCCTCCTAAGGGGTGAGCAAGTCAGCCAACTGGAGAAAATGATAGAAGAGATGGCTATAGCCATGACTGCTATGGCCACAATTCAATGACAATCTCAACCCCCACAGTTAGCTTCTTCAGAGGTCAACCAACTAGAGATAATACACATCATAGATGAAAGAAGAGAAGTTGCCTCAGCCAACAACAATGAGCAACAAAAGAGAGATTCTCCATCAAGCGCCATGTCGGAGAAGTAATTTAAGCAAATGGTTGAGCAGGTTCGAGAGGCCTTAACCCAATCTAAGGGTGGTGCATTAATTTTACAGGGTGGAACCTATCCGGAGGAATTCAATGTCGTACCCTTCCGTAAGGGTTTTGTGTCCCCGAACTTCAAGATATTTGATGGGACTGGAAATCTCAGACGGCATATAGCACATTTTCGAGCCAGTTATGGCAACACAAGAAATATTGAAGCTTTACTCTTCCAACAGTTCATCAGCAGCTTGTCAAGGATCACCTTTGATTGGTATGTTGATTTGCCCAACGGATTAGTAAAAATATTTGTCGAGCTGGAATAATTATTTGTGAAAAGATTTGCCAGACTGCAACATCATGTGTCTATAGGAGAGCTCATGATGGAAAAGCAAAAGCCTCATGAGACTTTGGTGAGCTATATTTTGAGGTGGAGAAACCCTAGCATGAAGTGTGAACCTCAGCTACAAGAACATTATGCAATTGAGATTTTACTCAAAAGCATTCATGGGCCAGTAGCTTTCATGCTGAAGGGGCCCACCATCAAATCCTTTGAGAAGCTACTCAGTAAAGTGAACAGTCTTCAAGAAGAAATCAAACATATGGATTCACATGAAAAGTCCAAGGCAATCAGAGTGTTTGAAAAGAAGTTAGGAACAGTAATGACTATCAACAAAGAAAAATAGCCGATGAAGATATATGCAAAAAATCCTCATCAATCTTCTTCACAATAGACTCAGAAACAAAATAATCAGTCTAGTCAGCGACCGCCTCAAGAAGGATCACCTCGAATAAAGAATAAGAGAATATATCTGGCAGAATGACAGAAAATGGTGTACTCTTTCAAAGATAAAGTGTATCCAAAATGTTCAGAAGTCTGATGAAGAAGCTTGAGTTCAGACTACCAGATCCAAAGAAACCCGAAGAGGTTAACAAGAAGGATCAACCAAATTATTGCCCATACCACAAGTTGCTTGTGCACACTATAGAAGAATGCTTCATCTTTAAGGATTGGCTCGAGAAGAACCTTAAAGAAGGGAATATAATGATCCCAAAAGAACATTTAAAAGAACGTAAAAAAGGTTCTATAAATATGATTTCCGCCGAACCAATCTCTCCGATTGATCCGTATAATGGAGAAGATGGATGGAGTATGACTTGAAAAGAGCACAAATGGGTCCTAAACCAAACTCAGGATTCATCAACGCAATCTTCTGCATATATTGGAAAAGATGAATGGAATGAAGTTTGAAGAAATCATCCAAGAAAATATTATACCAAATCCAGAACTCATCAAAACAAGCCTCCCTTCAGAATCTTCCGCCTGTCAAGCCCGAGACGAAGATTTCACCAAGAGATTCATCGTCAAAGATGATGAAAGAAGAATATTACTATGAAGATTGATAGCACGAGGGGTAAGATAGGGGTTTCCTCCACTAGATTGGTTGTCTTAGATTCGGGGAAGAAATCCTCAAACCCCTGACTTTGTTATAGATATAATGATTGTGATTTTGGCTATGTTTTAACTATTTCTGGTGATAACATAACTGATTTTGACCAATCTAACCTCAATCTTGATCTCCAAAATGATCATTAAATCATACTTGAGTCCGATGAACTCACTAATAAGATTGAACAAGATATCAACGATACTAGCTACAACAGCACCAGGTGTGAGGAACCAATCCTCGAGCGCCAGGATGCACCACTTGCCATCAACTTAGATCTTTTGACAAAGAAGAAACACCAGAAAATTCAGTAAAGGTACCTCAAGAAGAAGAAATTATAGAAGTAAACTTAAGGAGCGAGAAAGTATTACTTTCGAGAATAGGTCCGACAGATAAAGGAAAACAGATAATAACTCGAGAAGAGCTACCTCCACCTCCACTAATGGAAGATCCACACAACCAAGATAAAATTGGAGGACCACATAGAGTGGATTACAATGTGCTAGCTCATCTTAGGAAGTTTTCGGCCAGATTAAGCATCTACGATGCTTTGTTCCTGCCAAAGGAGATGAGAAAATCTCTTGTTATAGCTTTGCTTGACCCAGAGATTTGCTTAGTTCAGTTAGCCAGCACATCCTAGGATGAAGTTTGTTCATTGAAAGAATAGCCTGGGGTAACCTTTACAGATAAATATTTGCTGCTTGGTACCTCCGACCACAACCGGCCGCTCTACATCTCTATTAACATCGACAGATTTGTGTTGTCTAGTGTTTTGGTAGATCCTAGAGCATCACTAAACTTGATGAGTCAACGGACATTAGCCTATTTGGACATTGAAGCCCATGAGCTTACGACCAATAAAATGATGTTAAGAGGATTAAACCAAAATGAAGAGAGAGCCCTTGGATCAATTACATTGCTTATGAAGGTTGGAGAGCTAGAAACAATTGCCAAGTTTCATATCATTGACATAGAAACAAGAGCTAGATACCATTGCCAACTTTTATTCATAACACAACATGGTTCCGTCGTCTCTACAACAATGCATCAAGTAGTACAAAGAAGGACAAGAACATTGCATCAAGGGAGATCTACAACCATTTTTGGTTCATAAAGTTGGCATTCATGAAGATGTTGCCTACTACGTGCCTTCAAAGAAAATTGTCTTCTCTTATGAAATTGCAACAAATAAAAATGAAGATGCAGAAAAATCACAAAGAGGGGGCCATTGAACTCCACTTCAGTGATCTTCCACTACTTTTTTACAATAAGTTGGTGGAGATTCTTTTAGTTCATGCACCCGAGGTCGAGGCCGAGGAGGTGGACGTGGAAGAATCAACTTATTCATTGAACACACTAGGTCAACCATCAACATTGGTGATGAAGATAGTTCCGAAGATGAAATATTGATGATAAAACAAAAGAAACCTTAGTATGAGATATCTTTGGAAGATACAAATAAAAGCGAATATGAGACGATGTATGATCGGATAAACCACTATGTGAATGTTTTGACTCTTACTCCAATCCTCCCTCAAAAGGACGAGAGTTTAGGGGTTAAGGAAGTTTGTAATGCTGGCTTAAAGCTGATCAAGTTTTATCATGCTTCTACCTCTACTGATCTTGAAAATCATGTAAACTTGGATGATGATCCTATTGAATTAATGGAATTTCCTTTTGGTTATTTTTTGCCTTATGTACAAAAGTTAATTCCAATAGGGACACTTACCAAAACAAATGTAAAAAGATAATTTCAACTTTTTAAAAAATTATGGAGTGTTAAAAGTCAAACTCCCAACTCAAAAGAGGGTCTCAGATTTGGTACAGTCAGACCAGTCAATGATTCAAAATTTTGCATGGTTATTACTAGTGAATTAGGAGAGGATTGTCTTGTTATAGAGGATGACCATACTGATCAGCTAATAGAAAACGCTCCACCAAATTTTGAGGAGGAAATTAAATCAATGGTTGATGAGTTAAGGGAAATCAACCTTGGGACTGAAGAACAACCCCGACCTACATTTATAAGTTCTCTACTCAACGATGAAGAATCTCTATAGTTGATCAAATTGTTAACTGAATTCAAAGATTGCTTCGCATGGAGTTATGATGAAATGTCAAGACTAACAACAAGAGTTGCAGTTCATAAACTCAGGGTGGATAAAAATATGACCCCAATAAAGCAAGCTCCCAGTAGAATGCCCCTCGAAATAGAGCAGCAAATCATCACTGAGGTTAAGAAATTAATAGACACTAACTTTATGCAAGAAGAGCAATACCCCACATGGTTAGCTAACATTGTCCCAGTTAAGAAAAAAATTGGACAAATCAATGTTTGTGTCGACTTTAGAGATCTAAACAAAGCATGTCCAAAAGATGAGTTTCCACTACCAATACCAGAAATGATGGTGGATATTGCTTGAACACATGAAATTTTTTCCTTCATGTACGGATCGTTGGGATATAACCAAATCAAGATGGCTCCCAAAGATGCAGCACTTACATCCTTCAGAACACCTATCGGGATTTTCTGCTACACAGTGATGATGTTTGGGTTAAAGAACGCTGGAGCAACATATCAACGTGCTATAACAAAGATTTTTTTTTATCTCATTCACAATCAAGTGGAATACTAGGTGGATGATTTAGTTATCAAAAGTGTGTGAAAAATATACCATTTGTATGATTTGAGGATCGTGCTGGAACGGTTACGACGACATGACCTTAAAATGAATCCCTTAAAATGCGTCTTTGGCGTTACCTTTGAGAAATTTCTAGGATTTGTTGTCCTTCATTGGGGAATCGAGATTGACCCAGATAAGATTAAAGCTATCTTGAAAATGCCTCCACACAAAACCTTGAAACAACTACGTTCTTTCCAAGGGAAGTTGACCTATCTAAGATGCTTTATTTCTATTCTCTCAAGTAGGTGTCAGCCCTTCTCAACATTAATTAAAAAGGATGCCAAATTTGTTTGGGAAGAGAAATGTCAGTGGGCCTTTGAGAACGTTAAACAACATTTAATGACACCTCCTGTTTTGGCAGCCCCTATCCTAGGGAAACCGCTGATACTTTATACTGCGGCCTTAAACGACTCTCTTGGAGCCCTCTTAGCCCAAGTCAATGATAAGGGTAAAGAAAACATACTCTACTACTTGAGTTGTCATCTGATACCGATAGAAGTAAGGTATCCACCAATTGAGTAGCATTGTCTGGCGTTAATTTTTGCCGCATAAAAACTTAGACATTACATGCTCTCTCATAAGATTACCTTAATTTCAAAAGTTAACCTTTTACAATATTTGATGACCTAACCGACACTCTCCAAATGTCTAGTAAGATGGTCAATTATCTTATTACAATTTGATATAATATTTGTTCCTCTCTGTGCTATCAAGGGACAGATTCTAGCAGACTTTCTTGTTGCACACCCACTTCCAGTTGGGTCCCCTCTCAACGATGAACTACCAGATGAACAGGTACTATAAATGGAATTCTCTAGTGCACAACGCTGGGAAATGTAATTCGATTGTGATTTGTAGGCCAGAAAGGACAAAGGATCAGACACAGTCATACCAGGCAAAGCAGGGATCCGTTTGATCTTTATCACGCCAGATAAGGTTATGTTGAGGTTCTCATACCACCTGACAGAGTCTTGCACCAACAATGAAGCAGAATATGAAGCTCTAATTACCGGATTAGAGTTGACAATCTCAATGGATATAACAAACATTGCCATCTATGGGGACTTCAGCTCATCATCCAGCAAGTTGTCGGACAATACAAGATCCTGAAACCAACATTGTCAAGTGGTACACAATGAAGCTGCTGGAACAGATTCCCTATGTGACTTTCTACCTGATTCCTAGGGGAGATAATGCCCATGCCAACGCTTTAGCAAAACTCGCTAAGGAGCTGACATGTCTCCTGGAGGATTCCATCGAAATCATAAAGCAAGGAAGATAAATTTTGTCTCAAATCGACTTCGACAATCTACACAAGCTCGGAAAAGAAGAAGCAATAAATGCAGTTCTGGATATCAACAAAGATTACGAGCCATTAATATAATATTTTCATAATGGAAAGCTACCAGAGGACAAGTTTGAAGCACATCACATTGCAAAAAAGGCTATGTCATACGCTCTAGTAGGTGATATCCTCTACAGGAGATCGTTTGACTTGATGTGGTTATGCTGTTTAAGAAAACCCAAAGCACAGAATAATGTCAAAGAAGTACATGTCGGATTGTGTGGCGCTCACCAGTCAGAGCTGAAGATGAAACTGAAGATCAAAAGACTCAGATATTATTTGTCAGCAATGATGTCCGATTGCATGGATACAATTAAGAGATGTCACCAATGCAAGGTGCATGGAGCGGTCTTACACCAACCTCCAAATGTGC
Organism: Phalaenopsis hybrid cultivar; assembly: GCA_002079205.1. Lineage (NCBI taxonomy): Eukaryota > Viridiplantae > Streptophyta > Magnoliopsida > Asparagales > Orchidaceae > Phalaenopsis > Phalaenopsis hybrid cultivar. Next base: position 158,787 of record JXCR01135412.1, read on the forward strand.
TACACCCAACTGTTGCCTTGTGGCCATTCTAGTGTGGGGCACGGACATAATAGGTCCGATAGACCTTCCATCCTCCAAAGGACGCAGATTTATACTTTCCGCTACAGATTACTTCTCCAAATGGGCAGAAGCAGTATCGTTATGAGAGGTTACTGATCCTAATTTTTTTTTATATGTAAGGATTTATGAAGTTGACACCACTTACTTGAAGATTTTAATCCCCGACAATGGCGCCAAAAACTTGATCCTTGAATACTTAATGCTTATGCACAATATAACAATAGTTCTGATGGTATTTTTCAATTATATTTCTTTATTTTGCAACAAAACCAAAACCAAGATCCTGAATAAAAATAAGAACTTAACCTTTTTATATATATTTATATTGGGATACTACGCAAGCATACGTATCGTTATCAAGTAATATAAGACTTTTTTATTAAGACCTGAATAACGAACCCACAGGGAAGATTATGTAATAAGCACTTTTTTGAAAGTTTTTCTATTTTTAAAAAGATAATTACTTAAACGAAAAGTAATTTTTTTAGGAATTTAAAATGTAATTTTTTTTGGTATTTTTGATATTTTAAGGAAACAGTAACAACTTAAAAAGATAACTAAAGTTTTTGTAAAAGAAANAAACAAAAAAAAATAGAGGATTACATTATGACTAACAAGAAAATATGAAAAGAAGAAAATGAAAGCAATCTGAAAGTTTGACTATAGCCTAGAATAGACAGCTATTTCAATGCATTGGCTCCATTCAACTTGTCTTGTACTAGAGAATAGTAGTTTCATATCAAAGGAAAGCAATTAGTCATTAGATTTTGGAAGTAAAACTTGATCCTTGATAGCTTGCAAAATGCCTCAATTTCTTCAAAAATATCATGATATTCAGCCAGTTGAGCCCATCATTAGTGTTGCTGTCTCACCATTGCTCTCTAATTTCCAAAAGCATTGGGTTACAAGGAAATCCTTCTAGGCTACTAAGAAGCAACTTATTGAAATATTGAGTAATAATTCTGACACCATATGCGTCCAAGTGTATCGAGACAATTATGAAATCTTAGATTGTAAAAGAAAAGAGAGAGCGGTCTCCATAGATTAGAGAATGCAGAAGAGGTTTAGAGAGGTTAAGAATAAAACCCAACAAAGAAAAGAGAGGAACCTAGTTCAATGCATTATATAAAAGCATTATAAGTTGTAGAGGGAAGTACTACGGTGAGGAATTAGGTCCTTAAACTTCCATTTTTTGCTCTTAAATTTGATGTAATGCTTCTCAAAACTGATTCAACTAAAGAAATATCATTCTTGAAAGTGTGCACATTTCTTTCCAACTAAATGAAATAAGCATTGACTTGCATAGCTAAAGGAAATTTATCTTTTGGGTTTACAAATGCAAGTATCAACCGTGACTAAGAATTATAGAGAACTATAACCAGCTGAAGAAAAGAGCCTAAGGTATTAACATTTTTCACAAGATTGAAAGAAAAGGAGCATTCAAAAAAACAAGTGAGCATGCATTTTAGATTTTATTTCCATAATACAAATATAAGAGGTGATTAGACCACTAACAGTAAGGGTATCCAAATTATTTATGCCATTTATGAGAACTTTTCAAGCAAAAGTTGTAAAATTAAGACAGCAATATTTGAATCTAATCAATAGGATTCAATCCTTGTGAGGTTGATCAATATATTGATGATAGTAAGCTTCCTTATATAAAAACACTTTTTTCCCTTTCTTAGATCAACTTAGACTAGCTTCCAAAATAGGAAATTTAATTATTTAGTTAATGCATTTAGAATGAGCTTGGAGATTAGGAGGAAACACTCAATTGAAATTGTTTAGAAAGGCAAAAATAGAGGTATCTTTTAGCACTTAAACCAATCAAACAATAAATGCCCATATTTTTTATGTAATGAAATTCCTTCCAACCATGGGTCATTGAAAAGGAAAAGCTGACTGTTTCTAATGATATAAAAACTGAAATAGTATCTAACTCCTTGGAAAGAGAGTTCTGGATTTTTCTGAAGGACATAAATATATGATTTGTCCTCATATAAAATAGATATGTATGAGCTAAAACACCATCTAGAGAGGAGATTGTTAGAGTTATAAAGTCTCCATATAATTTTAACTTTGCACATGATGTTTAGATTATCAAGATTATGAAGACCCAAGCCTCCACAATGTTTGGCTTTCAATTAAAATTTCAACCCTAAAAAAGGAGAAAGAATTGATTTTTTTGGCCTGTTGACGTGTTTTCAGTCTAGGAAAGAGAGAGAGTGAGGATGGGTGTGTGTTAGTTTTTGTCCTCGAAGAAGAAAAAGAGAGGAGAAGGACTAGGATTTTCGGTCATGGGAAAAAAAGGAAGAGGAGAGGAAAGTAGATGGAAGTTTTCGTCCTAGGAAAAATAAAGGAAGAGAAGGGAAAGATATTTGTACATGGGATAAAGGGAAGAGGATAGGAATGTGGATAGGCACTTTCGACCTAAGAAAAGAAAGTGAAAGAGGAGGGGAGAAGGTTAAGGTTTTCGAACATGGAAAGGAAAGAAGGGGAAGAGAGAGGGAGAGAGAAAGTGTGTGTGGTTCAGCCATAAGAAGGAGAAGAAGAGAAAATAAGTGGCACATTTGAAAATAATTTTATACATATTAATTTACATAAGGAACAAAACAACATAAAAGAAAGGGAGAGTTTACTTTTCTTGAATGAAGTAGAAGCTCTGTTTTCCCGTGGTTGAGTGAATTGGAAGTCCATTTGATTTCCTTGGTGAAGAGAGAGGAAGAGAATGATGGGGTATCAGCTAAGGAAAAAAGGAAAAAAAATAATAAGAGGGGAAAGAGAAGATGGTTCCACCAAATTAGAGGGGGAGAGAGAGGAAATTTAGCCTAAGCAAAGAAGATGGGGTAAAATGCATGAGGTACTTTTTAAAATGATTGAATATTAAATTTAAAAACAGGGTGGAACATGAATTTTTGGACAAATGGAGAGAGGGAAGAGGAAAAAAGAGAGGGGAATTCAAATGAGAGAGTTGGAGTGATCATGAATGCTTAAGATAAAAAATTTTACCTTGAGTCATTTGATTCATAAAAATTAGTGGAACACATTGGTGAGGCTATTATTATTTAATGTGGTTGTTAGTCAATTTTTTCATAAAAAGTACATTTTAATTTAATTTAATATGTATATATAATTTTTATTTTTAAAATAAAATTTTGATTTTTTTAAATTTGAGACAAAATAAATCTCATATATTTAATAATTTAGATAGTTGAGCATAATACCAATAGTAATACACTACCACGAAAGATAAGCACATCACTTGTTAGTAGGCTTGAACATTTAAACTAAGAAAATTTATTACATCCATTTAGTCCACGAAATTTGTGCCTAAAAATTCTCATTCCTAATATAAAGATCAAATATTGTTAAAATTATATCGGTTCTTAATTTTACATAGAGACAAACCCTTATAGTTAATTATATATTACGCAACTGAAGCCACTTAAGAAAACTCTTTATTAAGATCAAGGGTTTTGTCTTCAAGAATTCAAAATTGAGTTTTCATGATTGTTTATGGGAAAAGTTAAGTGGGAAGGGCTCAAATAAAAATTGTTATTTTAGAGATCAAAGGAGATAAAAGTAAGAATGTCACAATTTCTAAGGAGAACCCTAATGACTTCCCAAAATATCTTATTGTTTGGCTTTATATTTTGGAAATGATGTTTATTTGATGTTTACTCCTGCAAATTATTTAAAATTAAGGCTTGCATTTGCATAATATATGTTCATACAAATACCTAGGAAGATAGGACAACCTTGAAACCCTAGAAAAGAGGTAGGACTTATCCTACGCAACATGGTTGTGTTGAAGCCTAAGAGATAAGTAAGGATTTTATGTTGTACTAGATATAAAACCTCAAAGTGCTATGAGTTTTGTTATTTAAGATTAAAAAAAGTTTAGTTGCTTCTTGTTTTGTGGTCTGAGGTTGTCCTCCATCCACCTGCACCTTATTCTGCTTCCCGAACAACTAGCTTCATGTTTCTTATTTGTGATGGTTATGGGTTTAAGGTTTATGATTAAACTTGAAGTTATGGTTGGGTCTCAAGGCCTGTTGTAGTGCTCTCCCTAAACAGGTGTCTTATTGTTCTCTACCTTAAGGGCTTTTGCAGGTATATTAAATTATACAATAGTAAAACATGTTGTAAAGTACGGTAAAGGAAAAAAATGTAGTAAAAAGAGAAAAATGATGGTGTATACCTACCACCTCTGACGCTGCTGTTGTAAGGTTAGCATTGTAAACATAATATAAAATTCAATGAAATGCAAATAGGTGAATTAAGTTAAATAAACCCATATAGAAGGGGTTGAGTGTAAGAATTTCAAGTTGCGGGTGGACTCAAAATTATCATTCCTAAAAGACTTTGTAGGCAATTATCAGCAATATGTGCATATAAAGTCTAATATTAACTAGAAATTACCAGCAAGACAATCAAATGAGAGCAGTTCCTAGCCCAATCCAGGTAATTGCCAAGTGGACATTTAGAATATTGACACGCCTAAAAATTACCTACTTTTTCATATATATTTTATGCTCAATTTTAATGATTTTTAATGATATTACACTTTAAATGAATGTATTTTGCATATTTTTGGTTTCACATACAATAAGTTAACTTTTGAAGAAAATGAAGCAAAAAAATGATGCAATTTGGAGTAAAAACGAGCAAGAAAAAAAATTCTGACTTAACACATTTTGATATGTCTTTTTATGCTTAATCTAATTTACATTTCTCACATATTTTTGAATAAAATTACACTTTAAAGAAAGGTTTTTTTCATGCTTATTTTGTATGTATATCTGTTAAGAGCAAAACGCAAATGAAACGGAGCGAAACAGAGCCAAACGGAGCAAAACAGTTGAGTTGCTTCAGAGTGGCGCATGATGCGCCAAAATCCAGAGAACTGGCGCATGATACACCAAAGATGACTTTTTTGCGAATTAAGGTGGTTCAAGATGAATTTTAGGTGAATTTTCAAAGGGACATTTGTTCTAAACACCCCTTGGAGTGATTTAATTCATCTAGACACTTTGGAAAGTTCTTTTGTGAAGGGATATGTCTCTTAGATCAATGAACATGTCTTTTTAATTCAAAAGAGTTGACTTTTGGATAGAATTTTTTAGGGAAGTTTGAATTCTTTTTGGAGAAAGGAAACCTTTTATAAAAGAGAGGGAAGCCTAGGGCTTGTAAGGAGAGTTTTTGGGTGGTGTGTGTGTGTGTGTGTGTGTGTGGTTTGAGAGAGAGATAGATAAGGGCTTGTATATTTTCTTCAAGGATTGTAAGAGGAGAGGAAAGGTGAGAGATTTATTCTTCATTACACTTTTAAGAGAGAATTGAGAGTGTTTGTAAAGAGAGAAAGGCTTGAAGAGAACTTTAAGGAATTTGTTTGGGAAGAATTGTGAGATAAGTTGTGTCTTTTATCGCTTTTTTTGTAAATTTGTTTTTATTAATGAAATTCATGTTTTTTCATATTCTTCTCATGAATTTTGAGTAGTCTTCCTTATCCTTCTCCCTACTTTGAGATATGGTTTTGTGAATAATTGATTTTATTTTGTACGGTTTTAAATGTCAATAATTCGTGAATATTTGAACCCAGATCTTCATTTAATTTTTGATTTTGCCAATTGAAATGTTAAAATATGTTGAGAAACATATGTTCTGAAAGGGCTATGATTTCTACAACATGGGGAGAATCACATTTGATTTCATGTGAGAGTATTTCATTCATGGCTTGAGTGCAAATAAATAGGTAAATATACTTTGTTGGATGCAGAATCAAAGATTTTAAGGTGACAGATTAAAATCCCCAATTTTATCCAGTTTATTGGAAACTAATGCAAGATTGTTATCCCTCAAGTGAGAGAGTAGTGGGAGCTCTAGTGTGGCAGTCGGTATCCTCCCAGCCTAACCACGGAATTAGGGACCACTCTGGATTAGTCAATGTTCTTTATGTACTCGAAAGAGGGTAAAGGGTAGGATTGCTCTTATTTGGCACCTTTATATGTATATATATATATATATATATATATATATATATATTCAAATGATTTTGATTTCTTCACTATCCATATACTCGTTATAAAGGGGAAGGATGTTTTCTTAAATTTAAACTCTTCGTCATAAGACTTTGTTTAGTCTTAGTAAATTAAACTTTGAAGTTTAGAAATTAGTTTAGTAAACTTAGTTCTTTTAGTCACATTTCTATTGGCATTCTTTAAACCCATTTTAATTTGTCTTTCTTACTTTAATTTTTATAGTTTGAATATTGTGATTTATGTTATTATCATAAGAATTTTCATCTTTCAAACTAAGACTTGATAGTAGTAGACTAGAATTAGCCTAAGGGATTTCTTATTGCGCTTCTCTGTGGGATCGAAATAAGAGTTTTTAAAGAAAGTCTTATATTACTTGAAGCGATATGTGTGCTTGCGTAGAACTCCTATTATGTGAACTATTTTATATATTTTATATAACATTTCTATTTTGCACATAAAATATTTAATATAAATTGGGTCAAGATTTTGGCCATATTTTTGAAAGCTAAATTACTGCGTAAATTTCGGGACGGGTCCAGTTTTTGGCACTATTACCGGAGATTTAAATTTATATAGAACACGCAAAAAAAACAACACACACTAGGGGCGCATCAAATATACACTCAAAATTTATATTTTGTCATGCATATAAGTAAGGTAAATATTTATTTAGCTACTAGAATATCACTTTCATAAGAAATATAATTATTTTGTCATTTTATTGTATATTTTGTAAATTAGACTGTCTACAAGTCAATTACACTGTCGGGCCAAAACCACCGGTAGCTTAAGAAAATAGAGTTATTTATTGTTGAATGTTGGTGAGTAGTAGTGTCAATCCTGTACCCTCATGAGGTTTTCAGGTCATGAGGTACAATATTGTTCTGTTATCCCAAATTTATCATGATATGTCTTTTTCCTTGTCATCTGTGCCACCAAAATCTTATACTTACACTAGTCTGATGATCCCTATGTGGTAACATTTTAAATATCTTTAGTTGCCAACAAGGTTCCAATTACCATATCCAAGATTCATACCCTTGAGCATTGGGTTTTATTATAGGTTAAGTGGTGACATTATAATTTCCAATAATGTATGTTAATTTAAATGTCCAAGTCATATCTTGGTAGGTCCTTAAGGATTTCATTTTTTTTGTTTGGTATTAGATGTTGTTATATTTTGAAGATGATTTTCTTCAACAAATCATAATAAACCCAAATTTGTTATGAAATATCCAAAATCTCATAAAGAAATTTAGAGAGCAACTCTGAACAAACTTTAGGATCTCATATGTTATTCTAAGTTCATCTGACCTTGCTATATTGTTTAGTTTATCCACTTGTTCAAATTGTGCATTGTCATGTTTTAAATTGTGCTTAGTGTTTTATGTCTTAATCAACCCATAAGTAAGCAAATTGGTCAATTCTTGATGTTATGGTAAAGATCACATGGATAAAACCATAAGCGTACATTTTTGAAGTATTGGGAAGTTTACATTCTTACCCCCTTCCCCAAAATTGGATTTGATCTTGTGTTGTTTTAAAATGTTTCTTTATCACTCATATTTTCTTCTTTATCTATTCCTCAAATGATATCAAATCAGGCCTAATTCACTACCTATCTCTTAAGGCTTAGGGGTAAACTTGTAAGTTTTAAAAACTTGTAAAGTGCGTTTAATCTGTATTGAAAGGATTGATTTTTTGTTGGATCACTGGTTGGGGTTCAAATTAGTGATTTATTGGTCTTCTAACTCCTACCCCTCACTTTTTGATCACCCAAACTTTCATCTCTTTTAAAATACAATAATTCAAGCAACTATAATTTTATCCTTTTATAAAAAGGTCTTAAATGGGTTACAACCCAATTTACCCTTTGTGTTTAAATCACTTCAATGGATTAATCATAAGAAATTAATACCCTTTCCCTTCTGGTTTAACCTAAAAAAAATTGATTATCTTAGGTTTAGGGTTAAAATTCCAGAGTTACAACTGTACTGTTATGATTTACACCCCATAAATCTTATATTTTATTTCAAATGGTCATGAAACTTCACTAACCACTCACTCATGAAATAATTAAGACATCAGAGGAGAAGTTTATTTTTCTACTTTTATTTTATTTTTATAATTATTTTAATCCATAATGTGAATTTTGATTGTTAATTAATTTAATTATCCATAACATGTTCTCTATTCTTACAAAAAATTATATTGTTGCTAAAAGTCAGATGGCTACTTATAGCAATTTTCATGATTTTTTGAATTATATTTCAATTTTAAGAATTTTGTAAATTAGTTTTAATAAATAAATACATAGAAAATGTATTTTTAATTTAAAAATCTAATTTTATTTTTCAATAATCTTTGACTTTAGCGAACTAAAAAAACTTAATTTTATATTTTCTATTTTTTATTTTATTTTTTTATAATTATTTTAGCCAATAATTTATAGAAATATAAGAAAATACATTTAAGTATATAAAATATATTTTCTGTCTTTGAAACTTTATTTGGGGTATTTTAGAGTTGTTTTCTTTAATTAGAGATAATTTTAGGATATATTGAAATATATTTATATTTCTTTAATTTTTCATAATTCTTGGATATAAAAATAATGGAAAATACCTTTTAATTTTTAATTTCATTTAGATTTTTCTTAAGGTCCTCTAACTTCAGTGAACTCAATAAACTTGATTTTATATTTTTCTTATTTTTATTTTATTTTTTATAATTATTTTAAGTGGATAGAGGTGATTATCATGAAAAATTAAGGCTTTTATCGTTAGAGATGTTGTATCACTCTGGAAAAATTAGAAAGCATCCTTAAACATGTGAGGGATAAACCTTAAAAATTTCATGCCATGGTGATAGATTTTTAAATAATGATGATTTAAATAAGTTTTATAGTTTTTAATTAATTTAAAATTAAATATAAGATAATTATTCTTAATTTTTGGTTCATTGGATTCTCCAATGTTCACTGAACACATGAGTATTTTTTTTTTATTTTTGATATTTTTCTGCACGAAGATATGATTTTTTGAAGTTTTATTTAAATTTTTATATTTAATTAAATCAAAGATACCTTATTTATCCACTTAACAATCCAACATCTGACTCAACCACAACGGCTCTGATAGACCATGCTTCGCTCTCTCATTGGCTGCCCTTTCGATGGGCGCTGCTAACTCAACCCGCATCGCATGTTTTGAGTCGAATCAAGCTATCATCTGCCACAATTTGAGCTACTCATTTCAAATACAGGTGAATGGGTGGCATCAATTCATTATCCTAAATGATTCATAACCCATGAATTATCCACACTCTAGAGCTAAGATCTCTCTCAATACTTAACAAAATTTGATGGGGTTTGTTCATATAACTTCATCTAAGTGAAACTAAAATATTTGTATGGCTAGGTGGACATGAATTGTTCATTTTCTTCATAAAAATGTAAAATCAAAGAAAAATTAGAGATTTTTTAGCTATACCTTTGTCCAAGAGGTGATGCCTTGATTGGATTGGTTGAGAAGCTTCACCTTGACACCACAAACCTATTCCAAGTGTTGATTTTCTCTGGGATGGGTGTAGGTATGAACTAGACCAAATGGTGAATCAGGTGTGGTTTAGCACTAGGTTAGAGGCCATGGGAGAGAGGGATTTTGATTGAGGAAGTGGCTTTGAGGTGTGGGGAAGCTTTTGGAACTATCAATTTGGAGTTTTGTCGAATCTTGTAGAATGGTCGAAAAAACCTTGGATTTCCATCGAGAAATTAGAATTTCTCTGTAAGCGTGGGAAGGTTTGGGAGCAATTTACCAGTTTCCCCAAGGTTTGTGCATGTCCTCCATTTTGGTCTCGAGGGGGGGTCCTCCTTATAGTCTCAACCATGGAGCTTGATTGACTAAGCTAAGAGGTAAAAGGTGGTGCTAATGTGGAGGGAAGATAATGACAATTGTCCAATGGGGGTGAGCCACATTGAATGGGCTCAATTTTGAGTTTCCCCTTTTTAGTGGTTCTCAGGTTTGGATTTTCCGGCAGCCATGGTGGCCGGTCAGGCCATGAGAAGTCACCATCTGGTTGATGGAGCTTAGGGGTGGAAAGTTATGAAGATAATTTAGATGTATCATGGGTAGATGTGTTTGATTTAAGTGGAAGGGTCTTGACTTGATTTTGGCAAACTTTGGGTTCAAATCATGTGTTTGGGTTAGGTTCATTAACCAAGGTGGCTAGGGCTGGTGGTGATCAGTTGGATTTGTGTGGTCTAGTCTCCATCGTGTGGATTTAGATTAATTTTAGATTTAATTGAATCATTAAATTGGCTAAGAACTTTTTGTCAAATGTGGAAAGTGAGTCCTCCTTTAGCCATAAATGGCATGGTGGCTCACATGAGGCTCATCATGCATGGCTCCTTGGCTTTCTTATGGCTTGGATGAAGTCATATGGCTTGCAGAAGTCTCATGCATGGCCTCCATAGCTTGCAGTAAAGAGGAGGGGTGAGAAATTCAAGTGTGGAGGCAAATTTCATAAATTCCAGATGAGTTTGACTAATCATGAGATTTTGTACTTTAGGCTTTGATTAAATTTGATCATAGGTGACTAAAATTTGTCATGTGGTCTTAGATTTAAGAGGATTTAGACACTCGACTTGAGTTATAGGTTTTTGGGATTAAGTTGGTGGGCTTGGCTTTGGACATGGTTTTAATGAAAATTCAAATCTACCATGGGCTTAATGAATTTTATAGATTGTCATGATGAGATTTGGGACATGATCTTGATGAAATTGAACTTGCCACATAAGTTCAATTTCAGTGGAATTTAGGCTTAGGGTCAAATTTGATATGGGGTTGATGGGTTTACGTGGTGGTGTGCATTGGTGTAAGGATGTGTATGCGGTGAACATGTAAGGTAGTGGTGATTGTGAATCATAGTTGTTTAAGATTAAGGTGGTGTAAGATTGCAATGGACTAAAATTGTGGTGGTGTCAGATTGTGGTGGAGTGTATGAATGTGTATGTAGGGTGAGTGATGTGTATGGTGAGGTATGGAGGCAATGTAAATGTAGTAGTGTATAGATTGTGTGTGTGGTGTTTATGAATGTGTAAGTATGTGTCTGGTGTGAGGTGGGTGTCCAATTCATAAAGGGTGCCCCTAAAGTTTTGTGATCCTATAGGAACTCGCTTTTGAGCCTTCACATGTTGGTCCTAGTCATCCCAACCAAGAGTTGAGGACTTAAGACCATCTATCTAAGTCTCCATAAAAGAGTTAAGAAGTGTTTTAAGTTTATAAGGGAGGTGAGTTCCCTCACCGGTCTTCTAGGATAGTCAAGAGTAAAGTCCTATGGCTAGATCCTACACCCTAGGAAAATAATTTAGACTTCACCCAAAATGTGGTCAACAAATGGACCCCAAATAGGTGTGGTGTGCGCAACAAGTACACCATGTGTATTGACATTGACCGAAATGATCAACCAAACCCAACTTCAGACTGAATTTAAGTTGAGGATTTTAGAATACTCGTTGGGGATTAGTAATTGTATTTTTGATTTGTAGCTATAAATTAAAATTACCAATCTTAGTATTGATCTTAAAAGGACATTTGTTAAATATTGGCCACCGAATTTCATGGGGGTTTTAAAAAGTTACCGTGAGGAAGCTCAAATGTGATTTGGAGCTCATGTTTTGGAGTTTGTCTGTTTACTTACTTCTTATGTGAGATATTTTTTTGATGTTTAGGATGACATCTTTCAAGACTCCTTACTAGAGATTTGATAGTTTTGATAAATTCATTTCATGTAATGGATATTTCAGATGTAAGGGCCAGATTGAGAAGGAAAGCATGAGGGCTCACATCCCACTCAAGAACTGATCAAAGTCATCAGAATCCTTACACCGATATAGGATGTTCTGATTGTAAGAAGTGTTGGGATTGTAAGAGATGTCAATTTAAAGGAATCAGAATTCTTGCACCGACCCCAAAATGTTGTGAATATTGAATCAGAATCCTCTCATCGACCCTGAAATGTTGTGTCTGTAGAATCAGAATCCTTGCATCGACCCTAAAATGTTATAATTGTAGAAGGATTCAGAATCCTTGCACTAACCCTGAAAAGTTATGAGTGTGGAAAATTTATGGAGAAATTGTGAAAATTGTGTGGAAGGAATCAGAATCCTTGCATCGACCTTGGAATGTCATGTGTGTGAAAATTTTGTGGATAGACTGTGGAAATTTGGCTGAAAGGAACCAGAATCCTCACACTAACCCTAGAGTGTCATATGTGTGAAAATTTTGTGGATAGATTGTTGAAATTGTGTGGAAGGATTCAGAATCCTTGCACCGACCCTGGAATCTTGCAATTGTAGAAGGAATCAGAATTCTTGCACCAAGCTTGAAATGTCATGTTCGTAGAAAATTTGTAAAAAGAATGAGAATATTTTTGGAAATAGAGAGGATAATGAGAATTGTGAGAATCACGAGATTTGTGAGATTTGTGAAAGTTTCAATTTGAAGATTATTTTATCACTTCCGTTTAACTTATTTTCTTGTCTCTTATTTTCTTTTATCATTGTCGATTTCTTTGAGGTATCTTGTTTCATTTTGTTTGTTTGTCCCTTCTATTGTTTGTCATTGTTAGTAAAATTTCTTATTTGTATCATTCTTTGTTCATTGAAAGGCTTTAGAACTGAGAAGAGCTCGATCCAACAGCTCAAAATCAATCACAGAAGACAATGGTTTCAAAACATATTCATTTCCATTGAACTGTTGAGGATAAAAATTAACCCTTTTTTATTCTTTTTTGAAACCTGATACAGAAGCACAAAATCCAAAAAATATCATCTTGTTTGTAAAAAGGAGATCAAAACATATTAGTAGTCTCTATTTGTATACTGCAATCTTTGCGTTAGTGTCTTCATGTCTGCTTGGTTTTCTGAGACTATGGGGAGACTAACCACACCACCTAAGCTACTCTTTGGAATGAAAGTACTTTTGAATACACTTAGAGGTGTGTTGTTCTCAAATATTCATATCTCCAAAGGTTGTAATCCTTTTAGGTCTAGGTGTGGTTGGTATCCAAATGGTGTCGTGTTGTCATCCATATTTCAAAAAATGTTGGACACTCTCCTCTGCGGCACCATTGGGATGCAGTGTTTTGCCAAATCAGCTCCATTTCATTTAAGTATCAAAATTGATCCAACTATTTGAGGGATCTCTACTGGCCCTTGGAATTCACCTGGGCCAATGATTCATAATTCTTTTTTGAACATGATGTTGCATTTGCTAATGAAGGAGACTGTGCAAAATGGCCTTAAGAAATCATGGTGGTATATATGGGGTAAAATGCAATACCCCTCTTCATATATGTTGATTATATAACTATTGGGCACACAATCCATTGGTAAAGTGTACCAAGAAACCATTCTCTTAATCATTGTCTTTATTATTGAAGGCATCAGGTCTACCTTTTCATGTCTCATAATCCCTGTGGGGGCGAAGTTATAGCAACAGTCATATTAGACGGTGATCCTTCCCTTGACTCTCATCCATTTTCTAGGATTATGAATATGTCCTTTTCTTCAAATGACCCACCTAGCCTCTGTCGCTCAATTCAAAGATACAGTCCACTATCTTTCTTTGCTCATATTCAGAAAAAATTTCAGTATATAATTCCATTCCTTCCAGGATGTTGATGTACTTCCCTTGCATTCTTTCAAAATGCTTGAATTTCTTTTTTCTCACCTTTTGAAACCTCCCCAACTTATTTTCAAAAACGAACTATAGTTGTCTTGGCTTAACAAATAGTGGAATATATGTCTCCATATTTGGGCGTTCATCGCTCCTCTGTACTGTTGGGGAGATAGCGCACTCCGTACATTCTATGTATTATTCTGCTGGCGTGTATTCCAAAAGAGCGTGACCTTCGACAGAATTTGACAGTGGTTGTTCTATCACAAACTTAGGTAAAGCATCCCCCACAGGCTACTCAAACATTTCCTTCTCCAGAACGGTTGGGATATGCTTCACTACTACTCCACTTATCTTTCTTCTCTCCAATCGGTCAAGCATCCTATGCTTATGATGTTTGTAATTTTACTGTTGTGTGCAAGTCAGAGGCATCTTCCTTGTGGACTAGTTTTCTATGGGCTCTAATGCGGGAGCACTGAGAAGCTCACTATCGCCTTTCAAAACCATAGACCTTATCTTGCCCTCTCCGACGTTTGGACTGTCGTTTGTCGGGATATTGATACTTTAAAATAATATATTGTTTTAAGTATTTATTCTATGCTTATTTTTGGTGATATTTCACTTTAAAGAATGATATTTTTATGTTTTTGTTGTTGGTATATAATTTTTAGGCATTTGGAGAAAAAATGACAAAAAGGACAAAATTTGGAGCAAAAAGAGTCAATTTTTTATTTCGGCGCAGCATGCGACAGATTGGCGCATGATGCGCTGAAATTTAGAGAGCTAGCGCATAATGCGCCAGAGATGAATTTTTCAAATTAAGGTGGTTCAAGACAAATTTTGCTCGAATTTTCAAAAGGACACTTGTTCTACGCACCTCTTGGAGTAATTCAATACATCTAAACACTTTGGAAGGTTCTTTTATGAAAGGATATGACTCTTGAATCAAAGGACACATTTTTTGAATTCAAAAGAGTTGACTTTTGGAGGGGATTTTGATTTTTTTCTAAAGGAGGCAGCCCAAAATAAAAGAAGAATACTTGAAGAGGCTAAGAGGGGAACAAAAAAGAAGAGCTTTGGGGTGTGGCACAAGAGTTATAGAGGGAGAGAAGAGGAGGTTTTCTTCTAGCTTTGTAAGGGAGAAGGAATGTGAGACATTTCTTCTTCATTATATTTTTAAGAGAAACTTGGGAGTGATTGTAAAGAGAGAAAGGCTTGGAGAGAACTTCTAGGGATTTGCTTATGAAGGATTGTGAGATAAGTTACATTTTATTTCTTTTGTTTTGTAAACTTGTTTTTATATATGAAATTCATGTTTTATTGTATCCTCATGAATTCTGAGTAGTCTTCTTTATCCTTCTACCTACTTTGAAGATATGGTTTTGTGAAGAATAGATTTTGTTTTCTATGGTTTTAAATGATAATAATTTGTGATAATTTGAACTTCAATCTTCATTTACTTTTTGATCTAGCCAATTGAAATGTGAAAACTTGTTGAGATACATATGTTCTTAAAAGAGATATGATTTCTACAACATAGGGAGACTCACATTTGATTTCATAGGAGAGTGTCTTCCATGGGATTGAGTGCAAATAAATAGGGGAATATACTTTCATTGGATGCAGAATTCGAGATCTTAAGGTGATAGATTAAAACTCTCGATTTGGTTCAGTTGATTAAAAACTAATGCGAGATTGTTAGCCCTCAGAGGAGGGAGTAGTGGGAGCTCTGGAGTGGCAGTCGTATCCTCCTAGCCTAACCACGGAATTAGGGACCAAACTCTGAATTAGTCAATATTCTTTATAACACTCGAAAGAGAGTAAGGAATAGGATTGCTCCTATTTGGCACAAAATAGTTTATATATATATATTTTTAAATGATTTCAATTTTTTCACAAACCATATACTCATTGTAAAAGGGAAGAATGTTTTCTTAAATTTGAATTTTCCATCACAACAAAAATTTTATTTAATTTTCATAATTTTATTTTAGAAATTTTAGTATTTAGTTTAATTTAATTTCTATTTTCTTACATATGTATTGTAATTAACATTCACCTGAGTATTCAATTTTTAAATTTCTCACTTCACTTTTATTTTTTGTTTTTATTATAAAATAATTTTCATAATTTACTTTAGGATTTTCCAACTGTCCTGTGGGATTGATATCTAGGACTCCATTAGAGCCCTTTATTACTTGAACGATACATATACTTGCGTGGATATTTAGTAGAGATTTAGCAGTTTGCAAGGAGTTTTAAAAGTTAAATTATATTTATAAAAAGTAGTTTTGTTAGGATCATATTGCATATTTATTCTAAGTTTGCCTGCATCTAATTTTTGGCGCTGTTAAGTGGTGTCAACTTCATAAATATTTGCATATACAAATCTCTGTGTCAAGTATTCTCTGTGTTCTCCCCCAAACTCCTCTTCTTTGGGGTTGTGCTAGTTCTTCTATTCTTGAATTTGAGTATGGGTTCCTGGTCACGTACTTAATCTTGACTCACTACATTTAATAATGACCCTTTTTATTCTATCTCAATTTGTTCAAAATCTAGGATGAAGTTAATGACAGCTCCTTATGCCATCCTATCCTCATCTAGTGTGAGATTGATGCCATTTTTGAAAGAGAAAATTAGCCTCAGGATCAACATTTTCTTGCATAAAATAGGAGAAAGTTTAACTTGCTCAATCTCAAGTTGAATAAGCACAATATGTTGTCATTAATTATGTAGAATTTTTGTCTTTCTTCATCAATGACATCTTCATTTTTTTTTTGTTTTATATTGCATTTCTTTTATCAACTTTATCATGTTTTTTTTTATTTTTTATAAAATTTGATTGAAGAGTTCAGAAGAATTTTCTTTATCTTGTTGAAACATCTTATTAAAAACTTTTCTTTATTCCTGAACCCAGTTACATATAATTATCACATTGGTGCTTCTAGAAGCAATGTTTTTGCCCTTAGAATGTCACGACACGTGGTACTTTTAAAGATACCATCTATTTATCAAAAACAATGTTTTTTTACCTTGGCAGTCCACTAGTTGGTAGGATCCTCTAGAGTAGACTCTTTCAAACATGAATAGTCCTTCCCATGTTGGTTCAAAATTTTCTCATATCTTACAGTGTGTAGGAATAGTCTTTTAAGAATGAGAACCAGTTCTCTGACTTTGACAGTTCTTGGGTGGACCAGTTTATCATGGGTTTGCATCACCTTTGTCTGATACAACTCTAGATTTTTTTTTGCATCCAACCATTTCCCTTTAAAAATTTATACTTATTGGAGTTAGAGTCTGACATTTTCATCTATTGTATTCTTGTTTGCCACCGCAACTGTAAGTGGCAAGAGTTGTAATTTTAGGTGAACCACGACCTCGAACCCATACACTAGAGCATACATGTAAACTGTGTCAGAGTTCTGAACATCTATATGCCCATAGGGCTTCTAGCAACTATTCATGCCTTTCTCTTTCATTGTTGTCTAAGTTCTTCTTCAATATCTACACAAGTGTTTTATTGAAGGCTTCTATCAATCCGTTCAGTCTTGGTTAATAAATTTTATAGTACCTTCAGTCTATACTGTGTCATTTGACAAAGTTGTTGATCATGGTACTTTTGAAGGTCGAGCCATTATCCAAGATGATTCTCTGTGGCACACCAAATTGACACAAGCTTCAAACCTCTTCTAAAATTATGAATCATTAATAATCAATAAGGCCGATTCATCCTGAAACTCTATTACTTCCTCATCAAAATCTGGCTCTAATGACTTATCTTTATAACTTTCTCAGAAAGGCTACGACACAAATAAAAAATTAAGTCCATCCAAAAATATGCATCTTCATTTCCTTTAGAAGGAAACGTCATAGATTTCAAGACATTAAATGCAACCTCCTAGTTGTTTACTCTCATAGTTAATTCACCTTTTTGTACATCTATCATATTTCATCTAGTGGCTAGAAATGATCTACATAAAATGATTGTAATTTATTTATCTTCCTCCATATCTAATATAGTGAAATCAAAAGGAAAAATAAACTTATCCATCTTAACTAAGACATCTTCTATAACCCCTTTAGATAAGTGATCGATTGGTCAGCTGGCTGAAGGGTTACAGTAGTAGGAGACACTTCTCTTAGTCGCAACCTTCTAAAAATTGACAATGGCATAAGGTTTATACTTTCTCCAAGATCACATAAAGCTTTTTCAAAAAATCTTTCTCCTAATGCACAAGGGATAATAAAGCTCTAGGATCCTTGAGTTTCTGTGGAAGTTTCTTCTAAATGATAGCGCTGCACTATTTACTAAGTGTAACTGTCTCACAATCTCCAAACATCCTCTTATTATTAAGAATGTCTTTCATGAACATTACATAATTGTGCATTTACTCCAGAGCCTCAGAAAAATGCATATTAAGAGTTAGCTTCTTGAATAACTCCAAAATTTTCAAAAATTGTTGGTCCAGTTTTTGTTTTTGAAGTATTTGAAGAAATGAAGGTGATGGTTTTTCTAATATAATCTTAGTTGGAGAGACTGGTTTCTCCAAGTCTTTGGAAACATTTTTCAAATGTTTTTCAGGTTCTACAACCTCTTTTTCAGCTTCCAAATCTTTTCAAACTACATTTTATAACTCTCTTCTACCCTTAATTGGACAACTTTTACATGCTCACTACTCTTCTTCTTACTGTTAATCTCAGTGTAACTAGGAAGAGTTTCTTGGGGTCAATTATTCAGTGAGTTAGCAATTTGTCCCAAATGGTTTTATATGTTCCTTATAGCTGCACCTTGACTTTGCAAGTAATCCCCTAACTACAATACAACCTCCTCCAAAGACAACTTCTTTTTTTTTTAATTGTGTTTTAGAGTTAAATCCATGAGGATAAGAATATCTATAGCTGTCACTACCTTGATTATTCCAATTTTCTAATGAATTTGCTGGTTATTTCAACATTATTGGTTTCCCTCACTAGAATTATTGTTCTAATTAAATTTAGGATGGTTCTTTCAACTTGGCTTATAAAAATTAGAATAAGGGTTGTTAGGACTGTTGTTAATTGCATTTAAGGTCTCAAATGATGAAGTACTGATCCCTTGATACTGCTAATATGCAAAGTACAAAAATAATTCATATTATATTTCACTTATATTTCCTTACTTTGCAACAAAACCAAAAACTTGATCCTAAAGAAAAATAAGAATTTAACTTTTAATATATATATATTGGGATACTATGCAAGTATACGTTTCATTATCAAGTAATATAGGACTTTTTGATTAAGACCTGAATATCAAACCCATAGGGAATTTATACAATATGAAATTTTAGAGAACTTTCTATTTTTAAAAAGATAATTACTTAAACTGAATATATTTTGCAGCAATAAAAATTTAATTTTTTTTGATATTTTTTATTTTTTGATAAAACAATAACAACTTAAGAAGATAACTAGAGTTTTGTAGATGAAAAACATTTAATAAGAAAAATATCTTTCTTCTTATCATGAATCAGTAATAAGTATAGGAATTCTGTTGTGGAAGTATGGTAGTGAAAAGTACTTAATATGAAAACTTCTTCTTCTTATGATGAATCAGTAATAAGTATAGGAATTCTGTTGTGGAAGTATGCAAATTGTGTTGTGTCAAATAGAGCAATAATATTCTTTACCCTTACTAGAGTTGCTATAAAGAACATTGGCTAATTTAAAGTTATTTCTGAAGATCGGCTAGGCAGAGAAGATACGAGTTGTCACTCTAGAGTTCCCTTAATTCCCTCCACCTGGGGGCTAACATCTCGAGCCTAGGCAGGGAAGATACTAGCTCTCACTTTAGAGTTCCCTCGATTCCCTCAACCTGGGGGCTAACATTTCGTATCAAAACCTAAAATAATAAACCAAGTTGGGGGCTTTAACCCTCCCTTGATTCCCTCCACCTGGGGGCTAACATCTTGTATCAAAACCTAAAACAATAAACCAAACATCGATTCCCTCCACCTGGGGGCTAACATCTCGTATCAGATTGGCCAAATCGAGAAGTAAACATCCAGGGGGCTAACATTCTCGTATGAGAACCTAAAATAATAAACTAAGTTGGGGGCTTTAACCTGTCACTTTAAAGGGGCTAACATCTCGTATCAGAGTCTAAAATAATAAACCAAGTTGGGGGCTTTAACCTGTCACTTTAAAGTCCTCTAACTCTACACTTCAAAAATTATTTCCCTATTTATTTGCACTAAATCATATGAATTACATTCTCATTCATATAAACCAATAAACCAAGTTGGGGGCTTTAACCTATCACTTTAAAGTCCTCTAACTCTACACCCTTCAAAATTATTTCTCTATTTATTTTCACTTAATCATATGAATTACATTCTCATTTATACAACCTCATGTGATTCTTAAGTATTTTCTTATTTAATTGCACTCAATCATATGAACTACATTCTTATTCATACAACCTCATGTGATTCTTTCCAATTATTAG
>JXCR01135412.1:179061-225951 GCA_002079205.1 Phalaenopsis hybrid cultivar
GCAACAAATTTTAACATCTTGATTGGTCAAATCAAGAAGTAAATGAAGTGCATGGATTTAAATTATCACAACTTCTTCCAACATTAAAGATCAATGCTCTCCACAATTTCCATCTAAAACTTAATTAATTATCATTTTAAGAAGAAAGATAAAGAAAACTACTCAAAATTCATGGAGTTCCACAATTTCCATCCAAAACTTAATTATTATCATTTTAAGAAGAAGGATAAAGAAAACTACTCAGAATTTATGGAGAAAATAAAACCACACTTTAGTTTAAAAGTAGAAATCATTATCAAATCAACAACAAGTCTCAATTAAAACCAAAAGTAGTCTCAAAGCAAAAAGATGAAAACTTATCTCAAGTTCTCCACCAAACTGTTGAAGTTCCTTTGAATATCTTCTCTTTACAATCACTCAAAATAAAATAACAAAAAGGATAAAATAAAAGTAAAATTAGTGCCTGAAAATCTCTCAAAACTAACTCCCCAATTTGATGAACTTTCAAACTTTCCAAGTATTTTCAGGACCCTTTTCAAAGTCCTCTCTTCTTTTTTTTTATAGTTTTTCAAGAGGTACCTCGAAAACTCTTCAAAATGTGTCACAATTCAATGTATTTCCCAAAGAGATGCATCCTTTGTGATTATTTTCATCCATGGTGGTTATAACCACCAATTAACCCGATGGGTACCTAAAAAACCTCTTCAAAATTTGCAAAAACTGACTTTACTTGTCTAGTAACTACCACTGGTGCTTAAGCGCGGGACCTCTGGTGCTTAGGCGCGACCTTATCTGTTTAACTGGCGCGTAAGCTCCGGATCTGGCGCTTAGGCGCCAAAACTCATTTGCACATTTTTTACATTTTTGCTCCAAATTTGATCCTTTTTCACTCCTTTAAGTATTTCTTNTGCTTAAAAGAAGAAATCATTGTTAAACCAACAACAAATCTCAATTAAAACCAAAATTAGCTAAAACAAAAAGATAAAAACTTATCTCAAGTACTCCACCAAACTCTTGAAGTTCCTTTGAATCACATCTCTTTTACAGTCACTCAAAAAAATAACAAAAAGGATAGAGTAAAATACAAAGTGGTTCCTGCAAATCTCTTCGAACTAACTCCCCAGAAAAGAACTTTCAAAACTTGTCAATATTTTCAGGACTCTTTTCTAAGTCTTTCTTTCTTTTATAGTTTTCCAAGAAGTGTCTTGAGTTCTCTTCAAAATGTGTCTTGATTCAATGTATTTTCCCAAGAGATGCAACCTTTCATGATAATTTTCGTCCATGGTGGTTACAACCACCTATTAAGCCAATAGGTGCCTCACAAACCTCTTCGAAATTTGTGAAAACTAATTTTACTCGTCTAGTAACTGCCAGTGGCACTTAAGTGCAGGGTCTCGGCGTTTAGGTGCGACCTTCTCTGTTTAACGGGCACTTAAGCGTCAGATCTGTCGCTTAGGCGCCAAAACTCTTTTACACAATTTTCACCTTTTTGCTCCAAATTTGATTCTTTTTCACTCCTTTAAGCATTTTTTCTATTTTTACTTGTATTTGCAAGAAAAACACAAAAATACCTTTCATTTAACTGCAACATCTCAAAAATAGGTATAAAAATGTGTCTAAAAATACTATATATTTTAGGTATATCAAAATCTCCCAAACTTAAAATATTACTTATCCTCAAGTCACACTTCAATCTTTAAAAACCAAACATGTATGATATGTATATGAGTTTCTATAGGAGTTACTAAAATTTAGATTTAGAAATATAGTAGTCCAATTTAGAAAAAAATAATTAGTAAATGGGACCCAACTTAAAGTTGAAAATTTTTAATGTTTATAACTATGAAACTATGAGTTTCTATCTAATTAAAATATATTGTAAGTTTTCTAAATTTAGTTTTTAGTTCTTTTATTTTCTCTACTAAAAATTTTTTATTAAAAATAATTTTACTTACTATATTATATTTATAAGCTTAAGATTTTATCAAGTCTTATACTTTAAAAAGATTAAATGTAGAACCAATTTTTGATTAGGCACTAATTATCGAGCTTCTCCTCCCTTACATTTCTTTTCCTTTCTTTTATTTTTCTTTTTCTTCTTGTTTTTCTTTTTCTTTTCCTTTTTCTTTTTCAGGCAAGGATTACTATATCTGGATAGACCTTTAATGATTTTAAATTCCACTTCTCCTTTCCTAAAGTAAAGTCTTGATATAAAACTTTTACTTATAGATATAATAATAGTTTTGAAAATTATTTTAAAAAAAGAAATTTAAGTGTTAAAAATAAAAGTCTAAATTATCTAATTTTTTTCAAAAATACAATTTTCTTACTAAAGATAGTCACTTATATTAATCATTTTCTATATTTAAAATTTTTAACTTAAAATTTTGCTTCATTACTTAAAATTTTAACTAAATTTTCTTACTCATTTCTAAAATCAAATTTTACTTCCCTAATATAACTTCATATACATAATCAAATTTTATTTTTAAATCAAATTCACTTGTAATACATTTGAGAACAAATAAAATGCCAATTTTGAAAATGTTTCTCATCCCCCCCCAAACTTAAATTTTTAACAGATTAAACAGTTTAGCATTAGATATATATAAGCAGGATTGAAAATTGAAATAACATGTTAACAGGAATTTTAACAACCTAATTATATAAGTATAAAACTGAAGACAGGAGTAAAAATTAGTTTTTGATAAAATTTTCTATATTTTATTTTTGTTTAACATGTAGAGAATTCAATAAACTTCTAAACAGTGGGTATAAAAGAAAACATCACACTAACATGATAAAAGAAAATTACAGGGCAGCAGTTTCTGAATTTCAAGTTTAAGATCTAAGCTAGCAAGACTTTCTACTTTATAACAAATTTGAAATTAAGTTAACTTCTAAACTAACTAAATCACATTACTAAACTAAACAACAGCTACTACCCTAAAATTTAAAAATGAAATGAAATACTATCTAACACAACAATCACAAAAACGGCAGAACATAAAAAATTCAAAAGACAAATAAATCATAGTCCAATACAACACACAGATGCAAATGTAGCAAGCTCAAAACACATAGTTGACATCATATTACAACCATAAAATGAATCTCTCAGCTCTATTCTTCATCCTCAGAATCACCGCTGTACCATTTTTCTGTAGGTTCATAATCAGGATATCGAGGATATCGAGGAAATTGCACTTCTTGTCACCTCTAATCAAGCTTTCCAAAGATGAGTGGAATTTCTCTTCATAATCACTCTTCCTTCTATTATAACTATTTGTATAATTTGCAAAACACTCTAAATCTTGTACCTTATCAGTGGTAAAATTAATATTGTCCATCATCTTTTGCAATAACTCATCCTGAGTCTTGATATCACCTCTAAATGTAGAAGCACAAGAAGTAGATGGTTCTGATGAAGATGTAGCAGAGGTAGATGCAGTAGACGTCTCTAATCCATAACTAATGGAAAATCCTCCTCTCTAGCCAAAAACTGAATGCTCAGAATAAGTCTTCACATTCACCTTCGTAATGGGCTTTAGAGGTAACAGAAGTTCCTCCCAACTATCATACTTCACTCCAGCCTGCTCGCATAGTGAAAATATTAAGGAAGCAAATTCCATACCTGTAGTAGTAGCAGAAGCAGTTGAACTAATGATAGTGTGATAGATCAAAGCTCCTATGTTGATGGGATTTCCTTACTGAATACAATAATTCAACGTTGCACTCTCCCTGGTCACTTCACTGAGATGATTGGTCGAAAGTAGACAAGCAGAAATAAAATAGTGTCAGGCCTTCAAAGGTGCACATAACTTTGAAGTTGGAAAATTTACTTTTATCTCATTAGTAATCTTCCAAAGTCCTCTCCCAATAGTCAAATATGAAATGATTTTGCCTAACTCCACCTCACTAGGACTATAATTTGCATAAAAACATAAAGTCTCCGGGTGCTAAATGGTAAAACAAGTTGATTACCTCTGAATTAAAAGGTACCAACTTTTCTCTAACAATAACTCGATCATCTTCAGCCTCTGGGAGATTGGCATAATACTCCCTTACAACAGAAATCACTGCGAAAGCAGAGAAACAATAGAATTGTTCCCACTGTCGGCAGACTATCAGGTCTTCTACCTCTCCACCTGGACTCTTGAAACATCTCTCTTGAATCAATTTTTGTGACTACAGAGCACCACTATATTGATCTTGAGCTTCGAACTGACAAAGTTGCTCGAATCAAATGGGCTCTTTCCTCTACTCCTTTTCATTCTTGGTGTCATTCTACAAATTTGATAAATTCAAAAAATAACTTTAAAAATGTTTAAATTACTAAACTAAACTTTCAAAAGCACTAACTAAACTTTTCAAGCAATTTCTATAGATTTTTCTTCACTCTTCATCATGAATAGTAAATTTTTTAAATCTTCCAAATGTGCTTAAAATATATGGTTAAAATCCAAAATTTTTGCATAGAAGTAAAGCTCTTACCTTAAGGAACTTGGATCTAGCAAATCTCACTCGATTCAACCAAGAAATCTTCAATTTCCACATGCCCTATCCCTTAAAATTGTGATTTTGAGTTGGGGAAGATGATAGGATGTGTAAAAAATGGTATTTTCAGGATTAAAATTCACTTTTAACCGTTCGCAAACCGATTTTCGTGAACTGGTGCTTAAGCGCGGGTAAGTGGCGCTTAGGCGCCTGCCTCTCGGGTTGGCTTGTGCTTAAGCGTGAGATGTGGCGCTTAGGTGCTAGTGCAAAATTTTTGAAATTTTAAATTTTAAGTAATATGCACTATTAGCCTAAGTAAACCACCCCTAAATGGTCTGATAGCACTTAAATGATTATTTTTACTTCCTATAACTCCCTTCTCTCTCAAAATTTCCTTAATAACTATTTCAATTTGAGGCTAAAACAACACAAAATTTTCACAAAAAATAAACTTATATTAATTTGAAAACAAGTACAAATACATTTAAATACTTAGTTCTCTCTCCAAATAGTCTTGGATGAGAAAATTTTCCTAAAAACAAAACACTTAACACACATTTACAATTAAACACAAAGGTGACACAAACACTAAACACAAGACATAAACACTAACACACTTAAAAACATGACTCTAAACACATAATCCTATCACTTAACTTAATTCCACTCTTTATTAGAAGGAACGAGTTCTTGTCTTTCAGTGAACTCTCCAGAAATATAGAGTTGATAAAACGGACGGTGGTGATGAGCTCTAATACTATCATCTTCGATCCACTTTTACTTAAGGAACATCACCTTATCTGCTTCCTCTATATAACTGGTATGGCTGAGTTGCATCTTAAGTTTCCACCCAATATATTCTAGATGAGCATGCAATTCAAGCACCTTAGTCTCTAATACAGATATAGTATTCTCCATCTTGTTGATCTTCTCACATATCCCTTCAATACTAATGGCTAAGAAACCGTTATACATCTCTTGTGCACTTTGACTAATGAACTTCTTCTTCATGGGTTCTTCCTTCTTCTTCAAATCCATCTCCCATGAAGACATTTTCTCTAAATCTCTCTCTTTCTTAGTCTTTTAGGGCTAAAAATAATCCAGGGTAAAATTCCATCACAAACCACTTCTATTTATAGGCTTAATTCCCCCTCATAACTTTTAAGAACGACTAGAAACTACAAAGACATGTTTATTCCAACTAAGTTGCAGTTATACCTTCTAGAAATCAAAATTTGCACATATAATTAAACTGCCACGCTTAAGTGTCAGATCGGGCGCTTAAGCGCCAGTGCACATTTTTGCACCAGTTAACTTAACGTCCAAATCTCATTCTAATATGTCCAGGTCACTAAATAAAGTCTAAAAATCATTACTAGCACATAATAAATTCAAAAATACCACCCCAAATTTCTTAATCAGACTCAAAACAAAAATCAAAGCAAAAACACACTGATAACTATGGGTTGCCTCCCACAAAGTGCTTGGTTTTACGTCGTCAGCCTGATGTAACCAGTACTCATTCTGGTTGACCCAACATCATTCCATCATTATATTTATGCTGATCCCCTATATAATAAGCTTTCAGTCTATATCCATTGACTTTAAAAATTTTCTCATAATTATGATTTTTAATATCCACAACTCCATAAGGATAAACATTTATCACATCAAATGGGCCCATCCACCTGGACATAAGTTTGCCTGGAAATAATCTTAACCTTGCATTATATAGCAAAACTTGTTTCCCTGGCTGAAAGTTTTTAGTAAAAATCTTTTGATCATGCCACATTTTCATCTTTTCTTTATAAATCCTAGCACTGTCATAAGATTCATTCCTTATCTCTTCATGCTCATTTAATTGTAACAATATTTTCTCAACAACATCTTTTAAATTATAATTGAACTCTTTAATAGCCCAATATGCTTTATGCTCAAGTTCAACTGGTAAGTGACAAGCTCTCTCAAATATTTGACTATATGGGTACATTCTTATAAGAGTTCTATATGCAGTCCTATAAGCCCATAAATCATAGTCAAGTTTGACTAACCAATCCATTTTTTTTGGATTCACAGATTTTTCCATAATTCTTTTAATTTCCCGATTAGATCCAAACCACTTGTCTAAGAAAGATAAGCAATAGCAATCCTATGATATATATGATATTTCCTTAATAACTTCTCCATAATGGCATTTCTGAAATGACGTCCGCCATCAGTAATGATAACTCTCGGCATCCCAAATCTACAAAATATGTTCGTTTTCAAAAATTTGTAACACTTTGAGCATCACATGAGGTAAAGCAACAACTTCTATCCATTTAGATACATAGTCCACTATTAACAGATTATATAAATTTCTGAAAGATGGTATAAATGGTTCCATGAAATCTAATCCCCAAACATCAAATATTTCAACTTCTAGCATATAATTGAGGGGCCTCTAATTTCTTCTAGAAATATGGCCTAATATTTGACATCTATCACAAGTTTTGATATAAGCATTAACATCTCTAAAAATTATAGGCCAATAAAATTCAGATTGTAGAATTTTGTATGTTATTTTATCAACACCAAAATGTCCCTCAAAATCAGAATTATGACATTTGTGGATAATTTCATAAGTTTCTTCTAATGTTACACATCTTCGAATGATCAGATTCTTTCCTTGTTTATAGAAATATAGGTCATCCCAAAAATAAGTCTTAGCTTCAGAAATAAATTTTCTCATTTGTTGGTATGTCATTTATAGGGTTTAAAATCACTAACAATATAGTTCACAATGTCGGAATACGACAAAACACGCCACTCTTTTACAGTGAACAATTTTTCATCTGGAAAATGTTCATTAATTTCTTTTTCAAAACATAGCGGTTTTTCTAATTCAAGCCTGGACAAATGATCAGCAATTTGATTTTCAGTTCCCTCTCGATCTACTATTTCAAAATCAAATTCTTGTAAAAGAAGAATCCATCTTATAAGTCTCGGTTTAAGGTCCTTCTTTTTCATTAAGTACTTAATAGCAAAATGATCTATATGCACTATACAATGAGTTCCAATCAAATATGATCTAAATTTATCAAAGGCATATACTATTGCTAATAACTTTTTTCAGTTGTTGTACAATTAATTTGAGTTTCATTAAGAGTTTTATTAGCATAGTAAATAACTTTTAAAATTTTATCAGTAGTATATTAATTTTAGTTTTATTAAGAGTTTTACTAGCATAGTAAATAACTTTGAAAATTTTATCATATCTGACTTTCATTAAGAGCTTTACCAGCACAGTAAATAAATTTAAAAATTTTATCAAATCTTTGTCCTAAAACAGCTCCAATAGCATAATCATTTGCATAACACATAAGTCCAAAAGGTTTTTCCCAATTTGGTGAAACTATAATTGGTGCAGTGATTAATTTTTATTTTAATAAATTGAAAGGTTTAATGCATTCCTCATCAAAATTGAAAATTGCATCTTTCTCTAGTAAATGGCATAAAGGTTTAACAATCTTAGAAAAGTCCTTAATATATTGTCTGTAGAATCTAGCATGTCCTAAGAAACTCCTAATTTTTCTTACATTTTTTGGATAAGGTAAAATAGCGATCACTTTAATTTTAACATGATCTACTTCCATGTCATTTTCTGATTTTGATGACCTAATACAATTCCTCCTGCTACCATAAATTAGCATTTTTCCTAGTTAAGGACTAAATTTGTTTCTTCACATTGCTTAAGAACTTTAGATAAATATTCTAAACATGAGTCAAATGAAGTTCCAAACACTGAAAAGTTCATCCATGAATACTTCAATCCCTTTTTCAATTAAATCACAAAAAATTTCATTCATACAATTTACAAAAAATTGCCATCATACATCTTTTAAATGTAGCAGGGGCATTACATAAACCAAAGGACAGATGTTCCAAACACTGAAAAGTCATCCATAAAGACTTCAATCCCTTTTTCAATTAAATCACAAAAAATTTCATTCATACAATTCATCCATAAGGACTTCAATCCCATTTTCAATTAAATCACAAAAAAATATCATCATACATCTTTGAAATGTAGCAGGGGCATCACATAAATCAAAGGGCATTCTTCTAAAAGAAAAGTACCATAAGGAATATTAAATGTTATTTTCTCTTGATCCTCAGGAGATTTTTGAATTTGGTGATAATAGGTATATCCATCTAGAAAATAAAAGTATTTATGCTCGGCTAGTGTATCCATCATTTGATCTAGAAAGGGTGGTGGAAAATAATCTTTCCTAGTGATAAGATTTAACTTTCTATAATCAATGCATATTCGCCGCCCTATAACTTTTCTAGTATGTATTAACTCATTAAGCTCATTCACATTTACAATTACTCCTCCATTCTTAGGAACACAGTGAATTGGACTAACTCATGCACAATCTGAAAAAGGGTAGATAATTCCAGCATCTAACCACTTTAAAATTTCTTTCTTAACAACTTCTTTCATAATAGGATTTGCTCTCCTTTGTGGATCAACCCTAGGTTTGCAGTTTTCTTCCAGATTAATTCTATGCCTACAAATTGAAGGACTGATTTATTTAATATCAGCAAATATCCATTTGAAGGCTTTCTTAAAATTTTTTAGAATTTTCATCAGCTTATCCTCTTCTTCCTTTGTTAACTTCGAGAAAATTTTAATAGGTAAAGTAGGGGAATCTCCTAAAAAGGCATATTTTAAATGTTCAGGAAGTAAGTTCAACTCAAATTCTGGAGGTTTTTTAACAGATGGACAAAATGATTTATCTTTGTCTATCGTGTCCAAAATTTCAAAACTTTCTTGAACATAACTTGAAATTTTTGTCTATCGTGTCCAAAATTTCAAAACTTTCTTGAACATAACTTGAATCTTCCTTAAAAAAATTTACATATTGATCTAATTCCTCTTCTTGCTCATGTTCCAAATCTTTTTCTTTAGATTTTTCTTCATAAGTAGTCTTCAAATGGCATTCGCTCAGATATCTTTTAACATCTATTCTATAGAGTTCATCATCTTTACCGTTTGCAGGGTATTTCATTGATTTTGAAATGTTAAAAGTATCAGTTTGATCATTGACGCACATTATTAATTCCCCTTTCTGTACATCTATCACTGCTCTTCCTGTGGCTAGGAAAGGTCTCCCAAAATGATAGGTATCTCTTTATCTTCCACCATATCTAGCACAATGAAATCAACAAGAAAGATAAATTGATCCACTTTCACTAGGGCATCTTCTATAACTCCTTTAGGATTGGTTATTGAACGATCTGCTAACTGCAGAGTTACAATAGAAGGGGTTATTTCTCCTAATCTCAATCTTTTAAATATTGATAATGGCATAAGGTTAATGCTTGCACCTAAATCACATAAGGCTTTCCCATAAAATCTATCTCCTATTGCACATGGAATTATGAAGCAACTAGGATCTTTAAGCTTTTCAGGAAGTTTCTTCTGAATTATAGCACTGCACTCCTCACTAAGTGCAACAGTCTCATTATCTTCAAACTTTCTTTTCCTGTTGAGAATATCCTTCATAAACTTTACATAGCCTGGCATTTATTCTAAGGCTTCAATAAATAGAATATTGATTGTAAGCTTCTTAAATATTTCCAAAAATTTTGAAAATTGCTAATCCAACTTTTGTTGTCAAAGTCTCTGAGGAAATGGAGGTGGTGGTTTTTCTAAATCAATTTTCGGTGGAGAAATAGGTCATTCAGAATCTTTCAAAGCGTCCTCTTTTGATTCTTCAATTTCTTCTCTCTATACTTCAATCTCTTTTTGAATCCTACTTTCCAACTCTCTTCTGCTTCTAAGTTGTACGGCTTTAACTTGCTCTTTATTCTAGTCTTTTGGATTTGATTCAGCATTGCTAGAAAGTGTTCCTTGGGATCTATTGCTTAATGAACTTGCAATTTGCCTAAGTTAATTCTCAATATTTCTAATTGTAGCTCCTTGACTTTGAAACTGATTACTTATTTGTAACACCACTTCTTCTATAGAGAACTTCTTATCCTTAAATTGTGTATTACTATTGATACTTGGAGGATAAGTAGATCGATAATTATTATTCCCATGGTTGTTCCAGTTTCCCAATGGGTTTACTTGGTTGTTTACCCATTGCTGATTATTACCAACCGAATTGTTATGCCAGTTAAAGTTGGGATGGTTCTTTCAACCTGGGTTATAATAATTGGAATATGGGTTATTTTACTTATTATGTATGACATTCAAAGTTTGTAATGATGTTTGAGAATCTACAATTTGGACTAATGAATTCTCTTCAATCATAGAAATTGGTTGATAAAAATTCATTCAAAATTCGTCTAACTTCCTTGAAATTGCAGCAACTTGATTTGTTAACATAGTAAATGCATCATTTTCATGAATATTGGCTACTTTCTTTGGATTCACCCTCTCAGAAGGCCATTTAAAATTATTGGTAGCGATCTCTTCAATTAAAGCATAAGTTTCATGAAATGGTTTTGACATCAATGAACCACTAGCAACGACATCGATTATAGATCTAAGAGAACCAATTAATCCACTAAAAAGGTTTGAATTATTAACAAATCTGGTATAGCTTGGTGTGGACACTTTCTTAAGAGTTCTTTAAATTGTTCCCATGCTTCATAATAGATTCCCCTTCAAACTGATTAGAAGATATAATATCATTTCTAAGCTTTGCAGCTTTTGATGGTGGAAAATATTTAGCAAGGA
This sequence comes from Phalaenopsis hybrid cultivar, assembly GCA_002079205.1. Classification (NCBI taxonomy): domain Eukaryota; kingdom Viridiplantae; phylum Streptophyta; class Magnoliopsida; order Asparagales; family Orchidaceae; genus Phalaenopsis; species Phalaenopsis hybrid cultivar. Next base: position 190,292 of record JXCR01135412.1, read on the forward strand.
ATTTTTATGTTAAATCACCCCAAGTTCTGATAGATCCAGGTGCTAACAAATTCAACCACATCTTAGCTTTATCCCTGGTGAGAAAAGAAATAACTTAAGTCTTATGACATCATCTAAAACACCATCGTATTTAAATTTAGCGCACAATTCTAAAAAATTAGCAAGATGTAAATTTGGATCTTTAGTTGGCGATCCCCCAAACTGATTATTTGATATTATTTGGATAATAACAGGTTTAAGCTCAAATGAATTACCACTACAGTAGATTTTTGAATACTAGAATAAAGTTCATCAATAGTAGGGTTGACATAATCTCTTAAAGGTCTAAAATCTTGATAAATTTCAACATTTTGATTATTTTGGTTTGCCAATTCTGTAATTTTCTTGGATTTTTCTAGATTTTTATTTTTTTTTGGTTTTTTTGATTTTTCTAATTGTTCTTTCTAATTCAGAATCGTAGGGCACAAGTTCTTCAGAACCTAAACTATGCATACACTAACATAAAATAAAATAAAATAAAACATACGAAATAAGATACAATATTTAAAGTTTAAATAAGACATTTTAGAAATAGAAATTTACTTATTTTTCTTTCTTTCTTTCCCCAGGCAACAGTGCCAAAAACTTGATCCCAATTTTTTTTGTATATGTAAGGATTTATGAAGTTGACACCACTTACTTGAAAATTTTAATCCCCGGCAACGGCGCCAAAAACTTGATCCATGAGTACTTAATGCTTATGCACAGTATAGAAATAGTTCTGATGGTATTTTTCACTTATATTTATTTATTTTGCAACAAAAACAAAAACTTGATCCTAAAGAAAAATAAGAATTTATCTTTTTTTTATATATATTTATATTGGGATACTACGCAAGTACACGTATCGTTATCAAGTAATATAGAACTTTTCGATTAAGACCTGAATATCGAACCCACAGGGAAGATTATGCAACATGCACTTTTTCGAAAATTTTTCTATTTTTAAAAAGATAATTACTTAAACTAAAAAAGGATTTTTGCAGGAATTTAAAATGTAGATATTTTTGCTATTTTTGGTATTGTAACGAAATAGTAACAACTTAAAAAGATAACTAAACTTTTTGTAAAAGAAAAGTATTTAATATGAAAATATCTTTCTTTTTATTATAAATCAGTAATAAGCATAGGAATTCTGTTGTGGAAGTATGCAAATTGTGTTGTGCCAAATTGGAGCAATAATATTCCTTACCCTTACTAGAGATGCTATAAAGAACATTGGCTAATTTAAAGTTTGAATAACTCTGAAGATCGGCTAGGCAGAGAAGATACGAGTTGTCACTCTAGAGTTCCCTTAATTCCCTCCACCTGGGGGCTAACATCTCGAGCCTAGGCAGGGAAGATACCAGCTCTCACTCTAGAGTTCCCTCGATTCCCTCCACCCGGGGGCTAGCATCGCTAGGCAGGGAAGATACTAGCTCTCACTCTAGAGTTCCCTCGATTCTCTCCACCTCAAGGCTAATAGGTAGGGAAGATACCATCTCTCACTCTAGAGTTCCATTAATTCCCTCCACCTGGGGGCTAACATCTCGTATCATAACCTTAGGGAAGATACTAGCTCTCACTCTAGAGTTCTCTTGATTCCCTACACCTGGGGGCTAACATTCTCGTATCAGAACCTAAAATAATAAACCAAGTTGGGGGCTTTAACCTGTCGAGTCCTCTAACTCTACACCCATCAATGAATATTTCCCTATTTATTTGCAATCAATCATATGAACTACATTCTCATTCATATAACTTCTGTGATTCTTTCCAATTGTTGACTGAGACAATACCAGCCCAGTTCTTACATATTCTCACAACAAATTTTAACATTAATTGTTGACTAAGACAATACCAGCCCGGTTCTTACATGTTCTCACAACAAATTTTAACATTTAGATTGGATAAATTAAGAAGTATTTGAAGTGCATGGATTTAAATCATCACAACTTCTTCCAACATTAAAGATCAATACTCTCCACACTCATCTAAAACTTAATTACTTATCATTTTAAGAAGAAAGATAAAGAAAACTAATCAGACTCCATTGTCAAACTTAATTACTTATCATTTTAAGAAGAAAGATAAAGAAAACTACTCAAAATCTACAAAACTTAATTACTTATCATTTTAAGAAGAAAGATAAAGAAAACTACTCAAAGTCCATGGAGAAAACAAAACAACTTTATTACTTATCATTTTAAGAAGAAAGATAAAGAAAACTACTCAGAATCCATGGAGAAACTAATTACTTATCATTTTAAGAAGAAAGATAAAGAAAACTACTCAGAATCCATGGAGAAAACAATTACTTATCATTTTAAAAAGAAAGATAAAGAAAACTACTCAGAATCTATGGAGAAAATAACTTATCAATTTAAGAGGAAAGATAAAGAAAACTACTTAGAATCTATGGAGAAAATAAAACCACACTTTAGTTTAAAAGTAGAAATCACTGTCAAACCAACAATGTCTCAATTAAAAAGAAAATTAGTCTAAAATCAAGTCCTCCACCAAACTCTTGAAGTTCTTTTGAATCTCTTCTCTTTTACAATCACTCAAAACAAAATAACAAAAAGGATAAAGTAAAACAAAAACTGGTTCCTGAAAATCTCTCCAAACTAAAACCCCAGAAAAGAACTTTCAAAACTTGCCAATATTTTCAGGACTCTTTTCTAAGTCCTCTCTTTCTTTCATTTATAGTTTTCCAAGAGGTGCCTTGGGATCTCTTCAAAATATGTCTTGATTCGATGTATTTGCCCAAGGGATGCATCCTTTCATGATAATTTTCATCCATGGTGGTTACAACCACCTATTAAGCCAATTGGTGCAACCTCTTTGAAATTCGTGAAAACCAATTTTACTAGTCTAGTAACTGCCACTGGTGCTTAAGTGCGGGTTCTCGGTGCTTAGGTGCGGCCTTCTCTGTTTAACCGGCGCTTAAGCGTCGGATCTGGTGCTTAGGCACCAAAACTCTTTTCCACAATTTTTCATCTTTTTGCTCCAAATTTGATCCTTTTTCACTCCTTTAAGCATTTTTTCCATTATCTGCAAGAAAAATATAAAAATAGCTTCCATTAAAGTATAATATCTCAAAAATAGGTATAAAAATGTGTCTAAAAACACTATATATTTTAGGTGTATCAGTTACGGCACAGCATGTCCTTCAATTCTTCAAAAGCCAAATCATTTACCATTTTGGAGTATCGCGAAGAATAATTTCTGATAATGGGACAGCTTGTAAAAGCTCAAAAATCTACAATTTCATCAAACAATACGAGATAGATTGGAGATACTCTATGATTTACTATACCAAAGCAAACGACCTGGCTGAAGCCTTCAACAAGACATTGGTACTGATTTTAAAAGAAAACACTGGATGAAAACAAAAGAGATTGACACAACAAACTGTTAGAAGCCTTGTGGACCTACCGAATGACGTTCACGACTCCCAGTTAGTGTACACTCTACATGCTTGTGTACGGGTCCGAGGCCGTGCTACCGTTAGAAATTCAGACGTCGTCTCAGAGTCGTTGGTTCCAACCAACTCACAACAGAAGAAAGTGCAAAACTCAGACTTGAAGAACTAGAGAGTCTTGAAGGAAAACGACTTGAAGCACTACAATATTTGGAACTTTACCAGGGAAAGATGGTACAAGCTCATGACAAATTGGTCCGCCCAAGGACATTCAAAGTTGGTGACCTCGTCCTCGTGCTCAAAAGGCCTATTCTTGCACGCCACAAGATAGGTGGAAATTTTAAGCCATTCTAAAAGAGACCATTTGTCATTAAAATGGTCTACGCAAGAGGAGCCTACCAGTTAATGGATTTTCAGGGTGAAAGATGCATGCTACCAATCAACGGACGATTCCTGAAGATATACTACGCAACCTGACATTACTTGTTATCGCTTGATTTGAAATTTTGATTTTTTTAGGGTTATCTATGTGGCCAAACTTCTGTGACCGGGTCCAAAAATTCTTGTAATAAAATTAACCTCAATATAATGAAAATTTTTGAAAATTACACACTTCATTTTTCTCTTTTTAAACTTAAATCCTACTAAATTAAACAAAATGCACACATAAATAAACATTTTTCCCATCAAAACAAACTAAAATTTCCTTTAATAAATACTTTGTTTTGTTCTTGTTCATGCTAAGTTTTAGCTCACTAACATTTTTCCTGTCGTCTACAAATAAATGTCAAGCTAGAGGCTGATCATTGCCTTTAAAGATGGCTGGAACCTCTCACTCAATGAGGAGATGGCGTCGTAGGGTGGCACTATAGACTTTGACATGGAATTTAATGAAGTCGACATGGATTATGAGGGGTATCTAAAGGATGTCGTCAGCGGATAGGAAAAAGAAGGGCTAACCTCACTGCTAATGTTGAGCGCCAAAGATAAGTCATCACTTAAGGGAAAGAATGTGATGGTACAATAGAACCCGATGGAGGGGCCCAGCCGCCTACCGTCCATGATAGCTACGCCGACTGGAGGCCTAGTTGTTGCCGATAATGGAAGACTTCCAGAAACACCACTACAAAGAACTCAACACAGAAATGCTAGCCGTCGAAAGTAAAGGGCTTTCTTACGAGAAGAAAGAAGATGCCAGAAAGTGGCGGTAAACTTGCTTACTCCTTTCCCTGAAGGAGATATTCATGATCCAGGCATGAAAAAAACCTCTTTCAGCTTACCTGCTACAGATGAGGAGTCCGAGTTCGTTACAGAGCCGGAAATACCACTAGCTTCAGATGTTCTTTGCTTGGGTTTCCCTACCTGCAATGTCGAGATACCAGCATGAGCGTCAGCTCCAGGGGCATTTGTGGAGTGCCCGGACTGCAATGTTCTACACCTACGGTGCTACAACACGTTAAACGAGTATGCATCTACCGATGATGGATCTCAGACTGCTAATTACTTGATGGATGCAAAGTCATATGTCCCGATGGATGTAGGTCCATATGATCCGTGGGGTACAGAGCCATAAATCCCGTCAGACACAGAATCATACATTCCGTTAGAGCCAGAGTCCGCACCAGCTTGGGTTCCTGCAAACGTTAAAATAAGGTAATTTCCTTAATAGCTGCCAATCATAAGCACGACAGAACATTACAGAATAAGCAAAGTGAACAAAAGAAATTTTAAATTCTATGAAGAAGTACAAGGGAGATTCATCAACATATTAGAAGGTTTGGAATTATACACCAAGGTCTTCTCAGAAAGTGATAAATAAAGCATTCTCGACTGCATTTTTGATTTGAGAGATTAAGGTCAAACAGGCCTGCTCATGGAAAGAACCTATTCCGAGCTTAGAAAATGGATGCAAGGAAAGGGGAGAATTACTATCCAGAGCGGATGCTCTTACAACTTCACCAACGATACACAAGAAAATCCTCCTGGGATTCTCAGACACGATCAGGTGGATCCACTACCTCTACTGATAAAATGGATGATTAAAAGAATAGTCAGATGGATTATACTGCCAACTAATTACATCCCTAACAGCTGCATCATCAACTTCTACGACGAGGGAGAATGCATACCTCCGCACATTGATCATAATAATATCGTGAGGCCTTTCTGTACGGTCTCATTCATGAGAAAAAGCAATATCTTATTTGGAAAAGAAATTGATGTCATTGGTCCTGGAAACTTCAGAGGAGCTGTAGAAATTCTGCTACCTATTGGTTTGGTACTGGTCCTTAAAGGAAATGGGGCGGACATCGCCAAACACTGTATTCCAGGAGTGCGACACCATAGGGTGTCGTGACCTTCCGACAGATGGACAACAATAAAATGCCATACGGATTTCAACCTGATCCAGAATTAGAGAAACTGCTACCATACGAGCTATGAGAAGGTTACACCTCTAAGCACATGCAAAAGGAACTCTTGTCCTGGAGCGCGGCTTAAAAGGTTTGCTCGATCAGGAGCTTTTCACACTAGGAACAGACATTCAGAGGGGTTATTTCTATTTTATTTCACTACATTACAACAGATATGATATGTATTAGACATGCTCAGTTTACAATATATACTTGGCATGGCCTATTTTTTTATGTACTTTGATGCAAGCTGCGCATTGTACTTATTGAGTTTTTTGCCTACACCTAACCTGTAACAATTATTGGACCAGATGAATGAAGTTTCTTTCAAAAATTTGTCTTTTTGTTCAATTGACTTTTTGTGCGATGGATAAAGAACACAGACCATGCATTGGTTCGAGATTATAAGGAGCAAAAAACAAAACAACGAAAAAAAAATTGACGATAATAAAATTTAGACAAAAACAACAAACAAAAAAACAATAAAACAACTCTCTTTTTTTAAAAAAATCAACCAACTAAAATTAAATTTTTGAAAAACATATTTTGAAAATTAAACATGATAAAAACAACAAGAAAAGAAAATAATTTTATTCAGTGGATTCTCTTGATTTTGAGGTTTCTTACTCTTTGCTCGCATAACACAACTATCTTTGTCTGCATTAATTCTCTTAACATCCTCTCAGAATTTCACATTCTGTGTAAAACCTCACAAAATTTCACAAATCTTCTTCAGCAATGTCAACTTTTTCACATTACATGTATCGTTGGATTTAACACCATTAATTCTCATTTTAGAATCAGTCTCTAACTTCTGATTCACTCTTTTCGAGGTCGGTCCTTAACTTCCGACTCTCTTTTGAGATTGATCATTAACTTTCAATTCTCTTTTTAGAATCAATCCTTAACTTCTAATTCACTCTTTTCGTGGTCGGTCCTTAATTTCCGACTTTTTTTTTAGATTGATCAATAACTTTCAACTCTCATTTTAGAATCAGTCACATGCTTCTGATTCACTCTTTTCGAAGTTGGTTTTTAACTTCCGACACTCTTTTGAGATTGATCATCAACTTTCTATTCTCATTTTTGAATCAGTCTTTAGGTTCTAATTCACTTCTTTTTTAGGTCAGTCCTTAACTTTCGACTCTCTTTTAAGATTGATCATTAACTTTCAATTCTCATTTTCGAATCAGTCCTTAACTTCTGATTCACCTCTTTTCGAGGTCGGTCCTTAACTTACAACTCTCTTTTGAGATTGATCATTAACTTTCAATTCTCATTTTTGAATCAGTCCTTAATTTTTGATTAACCTTTTTTTGTGGTCGGCTTTTAACTTTCGACTCTCTTTTGAGATTGATCATTAACTTTCAATTCTCATTTTTGAATCAGTCGTTAAATTCTGATTCACTTTTTTTTCAAGGTCGGTACTTAACTTCTGAATGTCTTTTGAGATTGATGATTAACTTTCAATTCTCATTTTGGAATCAGCCCTTAACTTCTGCTTCCTCTCTTTTGGAGGTCGGTCCTTAATTTCCGATCTTCTCTTTTATGATTGATCCTTAACTTTCAATCCTTATCGTGGAATCAGTCCCTAACTTCTGATTCCTCTCTTTTCGAGATCGGTCATTGATCCGATTTTTTTGTTGCAATAGATTGTGTAAATTTTAAATAAGTATAATCAATTAATATTCAAATTCTACACAAGTAAACGTATCGTTATCAAGTAATAATAGACTTTCTATTTAAGCCCTAAATATCGATCCCATTAGAAGGTTTAAATTGGAAATGATAAATTTGCTAGGAAATTTGACAGAAAGTCAATTAAAATCACTGTCACTAATTTCAATTGTTGAAATGTAATCAAAATTAAATTTCTAAACTATTATAAAATCAAAAATTAAAAGTTTAAAACAATAAATACTAATCTATTAACTATGTTTATGTAACAAAGATTTTTATGTGAAAAAGCATCCTTCATATTGTACCAAATAGGAGTAATTTTAATTCTCTACCCTGATACAGTGCATACAAAATCATTAGCTAATCTCAGTGTTTAGTCCCTAAATCTGTGGCTAGGCTAGGAGGATACCGGTTCCCACTCCAGAGCTCGCACTGCCCTTCACCTGAAGGATAACTCTCCCTTTGGTTATTAAACAATAATACCAAATTGAAGATTTTAGTCTGTCACCCTAAAGGTTTTCCAATTCTACACTCAATAAAAAATATTTTCCTATTTATTTGCACTTAATTTCATGAACGATGTTCTCTTCCTTGGAATTAAATGTGATCCTCACTCTGTTGTAGAACTCATACTCTATTTCCCAAATCATATGTTTCACAACACATTTTAATAATTCAATTGGCCAGATCAAAAAGTTAATTAAGTTCAGAGTTGAAAAATCATCAAAATTCATTTTACATTTTAATATTGACACATCCATGTTATCTATTCAATTCACCATATCTCAGAGTAGGGAGAAATATAGATGAAACTACTCAGACTTCATGAGAAAGAAATAACAAAACAAAAATTCATATATGAAAGAAAGTTCATACAACACTGATAAACAAACAATACTTATCTGAAAACTCTTTCTCAAAGTAAATCTTTTGTAGTCTTTCCTTACAAATGCAGGAAGAAGTTATCTCTCATTTTCTCCTTCTCAAACACTCTTACAGAATGTTTCACACTAAATCTCAGCAAAAAAACTCTAAACTATGAATGCAAAATAAAAGATTGACTCCAATATGATAGTGGAAAGGAATGATGTGGTGCTAAAAATGAACGTAGAGAAGCACTTTTTTTTATGAAATTCGGCCCCAAATAGAGCCCAAGGTCGGTTCTCCAAGAGGTGCCTCCAAAAACTCTTCAAAAAATCGTCCAAATACATCGAACCTTCTAGAAATGGAGTCTGCACAGCCTTTGGCGCCATCGGCGCTGATCTGGCATCGTCGGCGCTGAGTAAAAATCTCCTGCCTTAAGTTGTTCTACACTATCTGCGCTGACCTCAGCGCTTCCGACGTTGAGCATTTCCTTAAAAACGTAATTTTGACTCCAAAATTCATCCTTTTTGCTTTCTGTTTGCTTTAAGCCCTAAAAATCAACAACCCGCAAGAAAACATCAAAATACCTTCTATTAAAGTGCAATATCACAAAAAATGAGTATAAAATATGAGTCTAAAAATGCATACATTTTTGGTGTATCAAAATCCTGCAAACTTACATGTTACTTATCCTCAAGTAACTCCTCTACTACATAAAGAATATGACTTATGATAAAGAATTTAAATTTTAGATTTCCATATTTTAGTACTTTTAAAATATAATAGTTTAACTTAAAAAAAATTCAAAACAATTCCAGTTAATACTAAAGGTGTAAGGATATTCAGTAATTAAGTCTAAGGTTTCTGATCCTCTAATTTGTTTTAAGAAAAAAATGCAATTTGTCATATTAAAGTAATTTAGAAAATTCATATGTAAAAGAACTTCATAAAAATTTATTAATAATTAAGCTAACGTTAAAATAAAAAGTTTAGAAAATGTGTCCAAGTCTTTTTCCTTAAGTTGATTCAAGTGAAGCCAATTTTAATTAGGCATCTCCTCAAGCAAAGTCTTTTTCCTTAAGTTGATTCAAGTGAAGCCAATTTTTAATTAGGCATCTCCTCAAGCTTTCTCCCCGTATCTTTTCTTTTTGTTTTCTTTTTGTTTTCTTTTTATTCTATTTTCTTTTTCTTTTCATTTTCTTTTCTTTTTCTGAGGATTCATATATTCGGATAGCCTTTAATGATTTTGAACTTCACTATGCTCTTTTTAAAGCTAAAAATTTTTTACCTTTTTTTTTACTTAACAAATTTATATTAACTTAAAGATTTCATAAAGTATAATTCTTTTTTTTTACATGAATTTCTTTAAGATTTTTAATACTTAAAAAATATAAATTTCCATTACTAAAAATAGAAAAACATAGTTTTATTCTCTTTTACCAAATATCTTAGCCCCTAGAATTAACCTTTATTATTGAAAATTTTTACTTAAATTTACTATATATTTAGAAACATAAATATAGTTATCCAAAGTTAACCTCTAATACTAAAGGTTATGTTAAATTTTAAAATTTGAAAATCTAGTTAAGTGAGGACAAAGAAAATTAAGTTCTTTTCTAACAATGATATTTCTTCTCCCCCCCCCCCCAAACTTAAATTTTTNTTTACATGAAGAACTTTAAAAATGAAGGGTAAAAGAATATATAAAAAAAAATTCTTACTTGTTGGAGATTTTGATATTTTAACATAAATTTTGAAAAGCTGCAGGTGCTAATATGAAAACTACAAGGCTAAAAATATTAAATTGCACATAATACATATTAAATTTGCTGAGAAAGAGCTAATCACAATACATAACAAAGTGTGGAAAATAATAACATAACTAAACTAAATTCAAAAAAATGATAATAGTTTTCTATATTACAGTTTAACATAACATAAAAAACAAAGTCTCAACAACATCACAACACAAATAATACAATCACACAGTATAAACACAAACAAACAAACAAACAAAATAGATCACAAGTCATTATCTTCCTCATCATCGACATGTAACTTCAGCTACTGATATGGAGTATAAGTAGGGTGAATAGAGAACTGAACTGTATGATCACCCCTCAGATATCTCACTAAATCATCATCATAAGCAGCATCATATTCAAATTTCTGGCGAATCAGATCATCAGTGTGAGCATTTCTGGCCTCCATATTCGGCATCCTATGATCCATCCTCAAAATATCTCCCCGTTGAATCATTATCTGATCCAACAACTCCCTGTTGCTGGGGTCACTTGAAGTAGGCTCACTAGGGGTTCTAAAAGCAAAAAGAATATCCCTGGCCTGTCTTCTAGATCTCCAATCAACATGGGACTCATAAGTCTTTATTTTGGTAGGCTCAATCAGCCTCTGAGGCTCAATCCTCTCCTCATCAGGTCTAAAATCAACTCCTGCCTGCTCACAAAATGTATAAATCAGAGCAGGGTGGGCCAATCCACCAGTGGTCTCTCCCAGAGCAATAGATCGAGTGTTCATAAAAATGATAGAGCCTATATTTATATCCATCGCTTGTTGAATACAAAAGTTTAGGATGACTCTATCCTTGGTTACTTCACTATGTTGATTCGTTGGAATCATCCTCCCAGAATAAAATAATGTCAGACCTTAGATACTACATTTAACAAAGAAAGGGTAAAGTTAACTTTAACTCGATTCCTTACTTTCCAAGCCCCTTTTTCACTAGTCAGAAAAAAAATAACTTCATCTAAAGCCTGATCTATAGCAGAAGAAGAATGATATTGGCATCTATACACATCTTCTAACTGATAAAAATCATTAATTTTTCATGGAGTAAACTCCACCCTTTTTCCTCGAACAATAACAAAATCATCAGAAGCTTCGGGAAGGTTGGCATAAAATTCCAATACAATCCCAGCTATCGCATCGGCAGTAAAATAGCAAAAATTTTCCCACTGTTGAGCAATAATCAAACGTTCAACTTCTCTCCGAATTTTTTAAAACCTCTATCTTGAATCACTTTTTTATTTTCTTACAAACTATGAAATCGAGCACTGGCTCTAAAGCTAAAAATCGCTGCTCGTCATATTCTATTTTTCTTTTGCTAGATCTAGGTGCCATAGGTAATCTTTAAAAAATTTGAAAAATTCTGAATAAATCCCTAAATTCTAAAAAACAAAATGTAAAACATTTTAAACTTCAATTCATTAAATAAGAGTTCATCACCAAAGGATTTTCTCAAAAATTTCTCAAAAAATTTCCATATTTTTTGGATCCATGCAATGTGAGATTAATCCTTGGTGAAAATAAAAAATGTTTGGTTTAAAGTGTAGCTCTTACCTAGAGAAGATGAAATCTGAAGTCTTTTGACCTCTAAATCGCCTCAAATCCTCCCAAAATCAAGCCCTAGCCGCCCAAACCGAAGGTTGAAGATGACCTAAGCATAAAAAATGGTGGCCACTGTAAAAACTGTGAATTTTTCGGGGTTTAATTTACTATCAGGTCGATGGCGCCGTCGGCTCTGAAGGGCCAGAAAATTCCATATTTTGATTTTTTTAATTTTCAATTTTCTATCAACTTACTCCAAAAAAATTTTTAGTATTTTAGACACAAATTTTTATCTAACAATAATTTACAAACAAAAAATTCTTCAAACACCAATTTTCACAAACAACAACAAAATAACTTTTATATATGAAAGTACACATTATACAAATACATTTTTTTAATTATATAATCACACATATTAAAAAAATTAATTATTAATCAGCGTCGAAATCAAGCCACAACACTAAACGTTGTCACAAAACTATACACATAATCAAAGTTCAGAATTCTAAAATAAAAACAAACCAAATCATATCAAATTCACACAATTACACTAAATATATATAATGTTCTAAAATAGATAGAGAATCTAAAGTCTTCAATTATTACACCTCTTCTTCAGTGCTTTCTCCTCCTTTGATATCTCTCATAGATTGGTAATGAACATATAAGTCGTAGAAGGATCGGTACGGGAATTGATCTGTCAAATTTTCTTCGATCCACCCATTTTTTTTTAAACATCCAAACTAATCCTGCTTCAAAAGTTCCAATGTGATCAAAATTTTCTTTCATTCTCCAATCTAGGTGATTAAAAGGTATTTAAGATCTTCATTACTACATTTATAATAATATGAAGTTCCCTTTCAATTTTCCTTAATTTCTTTTCCAAAGCAAGCAAACTTCCAACTGTTGCTGGTATTAATGGAGTTAAAGCATGTGAAGATTGATCTATTATGGCTTCTAATACTTCAATTCCATTTTGAAAATAATTCTCATCAACAGGGATCATGGGGTCCCAAGGTAATAAAGTATTTTTCCAACTTTTATTACGCACTTGGGCTTGACTACAAATCAAAAAGATGGTAGATGGATGCCCAAGTCCATAAATTGGTCCATTAGTAAGGATACCCATAATAGATTTAAATATAATAGAACCTATATCAATGGGTTTTTCTATTTGAATGGAGTAATTTAAAATAGCACATTCTTTGGTGACTCTACTAATTTTCATAGTAGGGAGTAACTTTGCAGCAATAAAGAAATGCCATTGCTTCGAGATTGGATTAAGTAATGAAGTGGAGAAACTAACATACCCTTCATCTCGTACCTCCCACATCTCACTTTGATCTGTCAGAAGATTATACACGTCTTGCATCAAATCTTGTGTAGGAATGAAATTTGTATAATGACAGATTGGAACATTATCTATCATACAATTCATTAATCCTTGCAGGAGTAAATTGTACAACCTTACCTCGTACGAAGACAACAGCTTGAGTATGTCCATGTAAGTTTGCATAAAACTCCTTCACCACAGGTACAACTAACCGTAGATGTAGTGTAACACAAAACTTCCTAACACCTTTACAGAATGATCTTATCAATCAGACCAATTGGATTGATCACTCCATGATTAACAAATCCTCCTTGAGCAATCTCCTCTTCGTAATAACTTTATTGTATAATCATTGCGCATCAAAACTAATAAACTTTATTTTGTTGAAAACTCCATACCTCAAAGTATTTCTGGAATTGGAAGCCATGGAATCATAAAATAGGAAGTCTTTAGGCATCCAAGAATGTTTCTATGCCTTTTTAAACTCTTTTCGACAGTTATTATGAAGTGAAATCGTGCCAAAATTCGCCAAAAGTTGTATAAAGTAGTCCAACCATACTCGGCGCCGTCGGTGCTTCCCATTGACAATGTCAGCGCTGATGCCCATTATCTAGGGCGTCGTCGGTGCTTGTGGCCAAAATTGTGACTTTCATTTTTTTTGTTTCAATTCGATTTAAAATTTTCCTCCAATACCAATATTTGACTTAATTTATAACAAATACAATTATGTAGGATTATTAACAACTAATATATAAGACACTTTATCAAACAAAATAGTAATACATAGTAATATAAGTATGGGTTGTCTCCCACAAACGGCTTAGTTTAACGTTGTCAGCCCGACATACCATTTCTTTAGTTGGGATGACTTCACATTAAAACTTCATTAAACTGAGATAAGTGCCCTTCATAATAATGTTTCAAATGATGCTCATTAACTTTAAATATCTTCCAGTATTAGGATCTTTAATAATAACAGTTCCATAATGATACAACAAATAATATATATCTTGTAAAAATATTTTTAATTAAAAATTTAGAAACACTCCGAGTGTCACATTTAGGCACAACAATAGCTTCAATCCACTTAGACATATAATCAACAACAAATAATATATATAAATTTTCAAATGAATGCATAAATGGTCCTATAAAGTCTAATCGCCACACATCAAAAATTTCAACTTCTAATGTGTAATTTAGAGGCATTTTGTTTCTTTCAAAAATATTTCCTACTCGTTGACATCTATCGCATGTTTTAATATATTCATTAACATCTCTAACAATAGTAGGCCAATAAAATTCAGCTTGTAAAATTTTATATGTAGTTCTATTTGTTCCAAAATGTCCTCCAAATTCAGAATCATGACATCTTTCAATCTGTTGAGTTTTTTCATAAGGCACACATCTTCTAATAATTAGATCTTTACATTGTTTATATAAATATGGGTCATCCCAAAAATAGAATTTTGAATCATAGATAATTTCTTTAATTATGGATTCTTGATATCAGGTGGTAGAATATCATTTAGAATATAGTTTACTGTATCAGCATACCATTGTACATTCATTTCATCAATACTATATAAATGTTCATGAGGGAAATTTTCTAAAATTTCATTTACAAAATTAGTAAATATTTTTATCTCTATTGTAGACAAATGATCAGCTATTTGATTATCATTTCCTTTTCTATCAACCATGGTAAAATCAAACTCTTGCAATAGAAGTATCCATCTAATTAATCTTGGTTTAACATCTTTGATTATCATTTCTCTTCTATCAATCACGATAAAATCAAACTCTTGCAATAGAAGTATCCATCTAATTAATCTTGGTTTAGCATCCTTCCTTACATTAAGTAATTAATAGCAAAATGATTTATATGCACTACACATTTAGTTGCAATTAAATAAGGTCTAAATTTATCAAAGGCATAAACAATAGCTAATAACTCTCTTTCAGTAATAGTATAGTTAGTTTGAGCATTATTTAGAGTTATACTAACATAATATATAACTGTAAAAACTTTGTCGTGCCTTTATCCTAATACAGCCCAATAGTATAATCACTAGCATCACACATTATTTCAAATGGTTTCTCCCATTCACGTGGTACTATTATAGGTACAGTGATTAATTTTTTCTTTAATAATTCAAATGTTGTTATGCATTCCTCATTAAAATCAAATTTCGTATTATTTTCTAAAAGTTGGCATAGTGGTTTGGTTATTTTTAAAAAATTTTTTTATGTAGCGCCTGTAAATATCAACATGTCCTAGAAAACTTCTCACCCCTTTAGCACTATTAGGAGGTGGTAATTTTTTTATAACTTGGATTTTTGCAGGATCTACTTCCATGCCTTTTTCAAAAATTTTATGCCCAAGAAAAATACCTCCTGCAATCATAAATTGACATTTTTTCCAATTTAAAACTAGGTTGATTTTTTCACATACTTCTAGAACTTTTTCTAAATTATTAAGACATAACTCAAACGAAGTCCCAAATATAGAAAAATCATCTATAAACACTTCCATTCCATGTTCTATAAAATTGCTAAAAATTGACATCATACATCTTTGAAATGTTGCAGGTGCATTGCATTATTCAAAAGACATTATACGAAAAGCAAATGTTTCGTATGGGCTTGTAAATATTGTTTTCTTTTGATCCTATGGAGCAATTAGAATTTGGTGATATCCGATATATCCATCTAAAAAGCAATAATATTTGTTCCCAGTCAATTTATCCAACATTTGGTCTAGAACGGGTAAAGGAAATTGATCTTTTCTGATGGTCATATTTAGTTTTCTATAGTCAATGCAAATTCGCCAATCAGTTACTTGTCTTATTGGTATTAATTCTTTTTTCTCATTTTCTTCAAATGTCACTCCTCCTTTCTTTGAAACACAGTGAATTGGGCTTACCCAAGCACTATCTAAAATAGGATATATAATTTCAGCATCTAACCATTTTAAAATCTCTTTTTTAACAACTTCTTTCATTATTGGGTTTAATCTTCTCTGAGGATCACTTTAGGTATTAATACTGTTCATCTAATAAAATTCTTTGCATACAATTTGTAGGACTAATTCCTTTAATATCTGCTAAATTCCATCCAAAAGTCTTTTTATATTTTTTCAGCATCTCTATCAACTTTTGTTCCTGAATTTTAGTTAACTCAAAAGATATAATAACAGACAATGTAGATGACTCTCCTAAAAATTCATATTTTAAAGGGGCAGGTAATATCTTCAATTCAAGTTCAGGTGGTTTAATATTTGATAGAATAAGATTTTTACTATCATTTTCCAGCAAGTCTAATGCTTCAAATTTGCCCTAAGTATAATCCAAATCTTATTCTTTTACTTCATCTTCAATATCCAAAATTTCTCCTTGCTTTAGTTTATCTTCGAACTCATTTTTAAGTTGCTCATTACTTAGATAATCAACTACTTCCATCCTTAAACATTCATTATCTTTTTCTATTGCAGGATATTTCATAGCTTGTGCTATATTAAATTTCACCTCTTGATCATTAACCCTCATTATTAATTCTCCTTTTTGCACATCTATTACAGCTCTCCCTGTGCGAGAAATGTCTCCCTAAACTAATAGGAATCTCTTTATCTTCCTCCATATCAAATATTATAAAGCTTACAGGGAAAATAAATTTATTCACTTTTACTAACACATCTTCTATAACTCCTTTTGGATAAGTTATTGATCGATCAGCTAACTAAAGAGTTATAGTAGAAGGGGGAATTTCTCCCAAATCTAAATGTTTAAAAATTGATAAAGGCATAAGATTGATACTCACTCCTAAATCACATAAAGCCTTTCCATAAAACTTTTCACCAATTGCCTAAGGTATAGTAAAACTACTAGGATTTTTTAATTTTTTAGGAAGCTTTTCTGAATAATAGCACTACACTCTTCACTGAGTGCAACGGTCTCATGATCTGTAAACTTCTTTTTCTTGTTTAATACATTCTTCATAAATTTCACATAACTTTGCATTTATTCTAAAGCTTCAACAAAAGGAATATTTATCATTAACTTCTTAAGGATTTCCAAAAATTATGTAAATTTTTTATTTTTATTCTTCTACTTTAGTCTTTGATAAAACGAAGGTAATGGTTTTTCTACAGGGACTTGTGTTTATTCATTTTCTTATTGATCATTTTTCATTTCTTCCTTCTCTTCATCAGCTTCAGTTTCTCTTTGGATCCTTGTTTCAACTTCTTTTCCACTTCGTAATTGAATAGCTTTAATTTGCTCTTTATTTTGATCTTTTCAATTAACTTCCACAGTACTTGGAAGAATTCCAGAAGGTCTATTACTAAGTGCAGTAGCAATATATCCTAATTGGTTTTCAATATTTCTAATAGCAGCCCCTTGATTATGTATTTGATTTCCCATATTCTACATTACTTCTTCCATCGTCAACTTCTTTTCCGTAACTTGTGGGATAGGGTTGGAGTTAAATCTTGGAGGATAATAAGGTCAAAAATTAGGATTTCCTTGATTGTTCAGATTTTTGGATAGATTCAGTGAATTATTATAATTATTCCAACTAAAATTAGGGTGATTTTTTCATCCAGGGTTAAGATAGTTATAATAGGGATTGTTATTTTGATTATTTATAGCATTTAAAGTTTCATAAGATGATTGAGCATCAATAATCTGTCTTAGTGAATTCTCCTCTAATACTGGGGATATTTGAGAATAATTCGCTCCCATTTGATCAATTGTTTTAGAAATAGCAATAATTTGAGATGCCAAAATAGAAATTGCATCAGAATCATGAATACAAGCTACTCTCTTAGGATTTACCCTTTAAGAGGGCCAATGAAAATTATTAGTAGTCATTTCTTCAATTAAAGAATATGCTTCATCAAAAGGTTTTTACATTAATGAACCACCCACAGCAGCATCTATAGTAGATCTAAGTGATCCTACTAATCTATTATAAAATGTTTGAATTATTAACCAATTTTGTAAAGCATGGTGTGGACACTTTCTAAGAAGATCTTTAAATCTTTCCCAGACTTCATATATTGACTCCCCTTCAAACTGACAAAAATATGTAATATCAGTTCTAAGCTTAGCGGTTCTCGAGGGTGAAAAATATTTAGCCAAGAATTTTTGTGATAGTCTCCCCAAGTTCTAATAGATCTAGGTGCTAACGAGTTAACCAAGCCTTGGCTTTATCCCTTAATGAAAAAGGAAAATGTCTAAGCCTTCTTGTAAATTTTTAATTTGTCTTTGTTGTTTTCAAATTTTTCTATTAGTACGCTCTAATGTTGAATCATAAGGTACTAAACATTCAGATCAAATATTTTGCATAAACAAATAAAGTAAGCAAAGTAAAATAAACACTCTAATAAAAATATTTCTTTTTAGATTTTTGAGTTTTTAATTTTTATATGGTATATATATTATCTCTAAATTTCTTAATTTATCAAAGCTACTTAATTTAACTGTTATCTTCTCCGGCAACAACGCCAAAAACTTGATCCGATTTTTTTTGTTGTGATAGATTGTGTAAAATTTAAATAAGTATAATCAATGAATATTTGGATTCTACGCAAGCATATGTATCGTTATCAAGTAATAATAGACTTTCTATTTAAGCCCCAAATATCGATTGCACTGGGAAGTTTTAAATTGGAAATGATAAATTTGCTAGGAAATTCACAGAAAGTCAATTGAAATCACTGTCACTAATTTCAATTGTTGAGATGTAATCAAAATTAAATTTCTAAATTATTATCAAATCAAAAATGCAAAGTTTAAAACAGTAAATACTAATCTATTAACTAAGTTTATGTAACGAAGATTTTTATGTGAAAAAACATCATTTCCACTATAATGAAGCTATGATAAAATGAGATGAGATAAATGTTCAAAATATGTATTGTGCCAAATAGGAGCAATTTTAATTCTCTACCCTCATATAATGCATATAAAATCATTGGCTAATCTCAGTGTTTAGTCCTTAAATTCATGGCTACGCTAGGAGGACACTGGCTCCCACTCCAAAGTTCCCACTTCTCTTCACCTGAAGGCTAGGTCTCGCTTCAGTTTTTAAAAAATAAGACCGAATTGAAGATTTTAGTCTGTCACTCTAAAGGTTCTCCAATTCTACACCCAACAAAGAATATTTCCCTATTTATTTGCACTTATTTCTATAAACGATGTTCCATGGAATCAAATGTGATCCTCACTCTGTTGTAGAACTCGTACTCCATTTCTTGGATCATATGTTTCACAACACATTTTAACATTCAATTGGACATATCAAAAAGTAAATCAAGTTCAGAGTTGAAAAATCATCACAATTTATTTTACATTTTATTATTGGCACATCCATATTATCTCTTCATTTCACTATATCTCAGAGTAGGGAGAAAGATAGAGGGAACCACTCAGACTTCATCAGAAAGAAATAACAAAACACAAATTTCACATATAAAAGAAAGTTCATACAAAACTGATAAACAAATAATACTTATCTGAAAATTCTTTCTCAATGTAAATCTTTTGTAGCCTTTCCTTAGAAATGCAGGAAGAAGATATCTCTCACTTTTATCCTTCTCCAACACTCTTACAGAAAGGTTTACACTAAATCTCACCACAAAAACTCTAAACTATGAAAGCAAAATTAAAAATGGACTCCAATATGGTAGTGGAATGGAATGATGTGGTGCGAAAAATGAAGTAGAGGAGTGAAAAACGTAGAGGAGCACTTTTTTTGATGAAATTCGGCCTCAAATAGAGCCCAAGGTCGGTTTTCCAAGAGGTGGCTCCAAAAACTCTTCAAAAAATTGTCCAAATACATCAAACCTTCTAGAAACGGGGTCGGCACCGCCTTTGGCGCTATCAGTGCTAGTCTGGTGCCGTCGGCGCTGAGTAAAAATCTCTAGCCTTAAGTTGTTCTATGCCGTCGGCGCTGACCTCAGTGCTGCCGATGCTGAGCATTTCTTCAAAAATGTAATTTTAACTCCACATTTCATCCTTTTTGTTTTCTTTTTGCTTTAAGCCCTAAAAATCAACAACCTGCAAGAAAACATCAAAATACCTTCCATTAAAGTGTAATATCATCAAAAATATGTATAAAATATGGGTCTAAAAATGCATATATTTTTGGTGTATCAATGATCTCCTGAGTATAAAATATGAGTCTAAAAATGCATATATTTTTGGTGTATCAGTCCTTAACTTCTGATCCTCTCTTTTGTGATTGATCCTTAACTTTCAATCTTTATCCTGTAATCAGTCCCTAACTTCTGATTCCTCTCTTTTTGTGATTGGTCCTTAACTTCCGACCCTCTTCTTGAACCGATACCTAAATTTCAAGTCCCACATTAGGGTCAGCACTTACATATTGATTCTCATCCTCTATAAACATCTGAAATCTAATAACTCAAAACCTACTCTCCAATCCTTAGCGAGAGTTCCTACCTCCTGATCTCGATCAAATTTTCATCTGCTAATTCTCTATTGTAAACAAATAATACACACAATTCTACACCTCCTTCTATGTTTGTTGACTTGGGAGTCTGTGTTTGTTTTGTTGATCTCATTGGTCGACGCCAATATGCGTAGTGTGCTTGCTTAGTACACCACACCTATTAAGGGTCCATTTGTTTACCTCACTTTTGGCTGAGGTCTAGTTTTCCTCTTTAGTAGCCTAGGGTCTAGCCATGGAACTTTCTTGTTGACTATTCCTAGAAAGCTAGAAAAGGAACCCTCATTATTAGAAATTCTAAACTCCTCTTTACTTAACTTGAAGTTCCACATAGTGGTCCTAACCTCCAGCACTTAGTAGGTGGGTTCATTATAAGGGAGCCCAAGGAGAGTTTGCATAAGACTGCTTGCCCTTAGGGTTGACTCTTGGTGTTTTTCTAAAGCTAAGGCACTCATTACATTCACCTCATTCACAATCACTCACAAATACAAACCTAGAATTCCTTGACTTTGATCCCTTAATCCTTTGGGAGACTCATGTAGATGGTCCCCTAAACCCTCTGGCCCTAGGCTAAGGTTTAGCTAAGACCAGTAGATAGAGGACCCAAATGGGGTTTCCATTGGTTTATAGCTCATTTATGATGGTTGGCACCCTAATCCTACCAAAAATACCCAACTTGGCCTTTTTGCCCCTAAACTCCCCCCAAATTACCTAAGTATCCTTGAAACCCTAAATTTGGCCAAAATTCCCAAATTTACCCAAAATACCCAAATTTGTTTAAAAATCATTTCAAACCATTTGAAAACATCCAAATTACCTAAAATAACCAAAAAATTACCAAATTACCAAAATGCCCCTCCTTAGCCCAAAATTTCAAAAATTCCAAAAAATACCACAAATTCCCAAAACCTTCCAAATATTCTCAATTTTAATTTTCTCAACTACCACATGACCTAATTTTGACCAATTTGACCATTTTGACCTAAACCCCCAAATTGCCTTTAATAATTTTCCCCAAATTTACCTCAAATGTCCACCAAATTAGTCCCAATTTCCCCAATTTCAATTCTAAACTCAAATTCACATTTCATATGACTAATCTAAACCAAATCCAATCTCAATTGGTTCATTCTTTGAGCCCAATTTTGATCCAAGTCAAACCCCCAATTTTTGTCTTATGACTTGGTTCCACCAAATTGAAGGCCTACTCCATTGGTATCAATTTGCGTCCTCAACTTTTCATAACTCTCCTACAAATAAAAATTAACCTTTAATTGGCCTTGGTGAAACCTCAATTTCATTTAATTTCAACTTAAATCCAAAAATCCCGAAAATTTGCCCCAAATTAGCCATACCTCCAAATTCCACCAAATTGAATGCCTTAGCCCCAAAATTGGCACCCAATTCATGTTGAAAACTCTTCATGACATTCCTGTTGACCATTATAAACAATCAATTTGGACTTAGCCCAAGCCTAGCTCAAGCTAGACCCAACTCTAGCCCAACATGCCTAAATTGATCAAAATTCCAAAATTCCTCAAATTGGACCCCCAATTGAACTCAAAATCACTTCAATCCTTCACCAAAAAAATTTATTACAATCATCTACACAATGTTGATCAATTTATTGGATTCAAGTTCGTAGCTATCCTAACCCAAATCTACTTTTAGCCAAATTAACCTACATGGACCCCTTTACCAAAAATTGACCTAATCAAACCAAATTGGCCAACCAAAGACCACCACAGCAAAAATTTAAACCTTATTGACTAGAAAAAACCCCATGGAACCACCCAAATGAGCTATGGACCAAGGGATCCCTAAATCAAGGTATTTTATTCCAAATTTGCTTAAGCCAAGGAATTCTTTTGCTAAAACAAAACACCAACCCATTTAATTGCTGTGACAGATTCCCCTGGCTCACTTGACCTCCTAGCCACCTCCCTGGCCTGGCCAGCCGGCCTAGTGTCCAAAAAATGCCAAAACCATGAGCCACCCCCATGAAATCAAACCTAATTCAAACCTTGATGCCACCTCATTCAATTTTAAGTTTAGAGCCTCTCTGCCCTCCACATAGGCAGCACTTTTCACCCCCCAATTGGCCATCGAAGCCACCCTAAGCCAATTTTATAAAAACTAACCTCCATGGCCATAAAATTTGTGCTGAAAATTTCTTAAGGATACCCTTTGAAATTACTCTCTGAGCTTCCTTGAGACCTCCACAGTGCAACCTAACCACCACATTGTCCTAAATCCCCTTGTCGGAGTTCAATTTTTGAGCTCAAAACCTTGACGGAGATAGGACAGAGCTCTCCACACTTCTACAATCCACCAAAAATAAATTAAAATCACCCACACCATGACCACAGAGAAAGAAGAAGAAGCCCAATCAAATCCCCCTCAAATAGAGCACCTAACATAGCTCTAGACCAACACCTTAAATCGAGCTTGGTCGAATTCAAACTTAGACCCTTCACCACAGCAAGAGGTTCAATCCCTAGCCTCCTTGGACCTCCAAGAATGTGTCGAGCACCTCTGATCAAAGCTTCCCTTCTCAGAGCAAAGGTATTGAACTCCCCCTCTTACCGAGCTTGTTTTAATCCTCCATTTGATTAGAGCTAATTTAATGGCATGATTACCATATGGATGTGTTCGTCACACCTATATGAGCATTTAGAAATATACCTAATATAATTTGGTTAAGAAATAAGTGAGATCTTAAGCTTTGAAAATGGATGGTTCTCGAGCTAAGGCATTGAGGACGATGACGGGGAGCCATCCGATCGCTCATTTATCTCATCAACGGACGAGATCTATCCGGCAGCACCTTCTCACATGAAATGCAGGCCGAGTCAGTGCTGAGGTGGATGGTGGCGCAAAACCAGAGGACATCGTGTGGAGCTTCAGAGACGCCTAGGATGAGGTGGCGCTGCGTGTTTAAGTAGATAAATAAGGAATTAAATAAATCAGAAAATGATCTCTTTCAAAAATTCATATCTTGGGGCAAAAAGTCACAAAAAAAAAATAAAAATACCGTCTTGCTTAGTGAACAGAGGAAAACAATGTGGAAATTGTTTGAAGTTCATTTGATGCATATTTTATTTTTAATTAATTAAATACTATTTTGAGTCTTTCGATTCTCCATGCATGTAGGCATTTCACTACGGCTTGATGTTTTGGCATGTTGTTGCCTCTATCATGAGGGAACAACACTACAAGCCCAAATTAAAAAGTTGGCTAAGTGACCTAATAACATTAACTCGCGCCTTTAAGGGTTTTCACCTACAAAATTCTCAAATTAAATTATAAGTGATAATTACCCTAATCTTAGGGATAATTGAAACATCAATATTCACTGAACATTAAAGGTATTTACAGGATGAGTTATTAAGCAACATAATAAGTTTGAATGTGTTTGAGACTTTTCACTAGGCAGTGAGAGGGAAACATGGACCTGCTTCTTTCTCCAAAGCTGTTGGATACCTCGGAGGTCTACTAAACTTAATATGTTTTACTTGACAAAATCACCCTTAACCAAGTCAATAGGAACCCACCAAGTTATGACCTAGGGTTGGGTAGATTACTAAAAAATTACTTTTCCGGTTAATATAAAATGCTCTAACATGCATTTTGAGTTTCAGGTGGTGAAACGAGTAGACTCTCCATGTATGCTTTTTTATAGTTTACAGTGCCGTCTTTCTTGTACTTTCATATTGTATTTCTTAAGCTTATAAAACTTGCATGCTAAACAACGATGTCACCCTACATGAAAACCAAAACTGCTAGGATGGCCACAAAACAAAACCCAAAACAAAAATTAAAATTAACCAAAACAAAAATCACCTCCACAACATTCAAAATATAAAACAACTCAAAATTTAATCACCAAAATCACAAAAACTACAACTACAACTAAATTAAGTCATCTTTATCGGATGATCAGGAATCCCTCGGTGGAGGTAACCTACGGTTGCTAACGAGGCTTCCCACGGTCTAAATGAAAGTATGGAATTCATTAAGTTAAGTTTAGTAAATTCATTTGGACTAAGTGAATCCAATAAAAAATATGGTACTGGAATGAGGGAACCGTGGGATCTTAATCGGCGACGCTCTAACCAACTTTAACATCCCCCATAACATTTAAAGAACTTCAACCATGGGGTTGTCTAATTCGACATCATAACTTGACACCTTAGAAAACTTAAACTCACCATGATGAGGAGCTTGGAGCTAGCATGTTTGGCAGCATGACCATCTTCAATAACAAAAACTGTCTTCCCCAGCTAAACCATTCCTTCCATAGAATTAAACAACAAAGCCATAGGATTTCAAGGTTTTCTGCTTATGCAACATAAATCCTTACCTCATCATTAGGCTGTTGTACAGCTCTGATGTACAATCTAAGCCCTAACTCATCTTAGGATTTTGAGGTCGCCGTTCGTCACGATCTAAATCCTCACATCTTCCAGGCTTTTTGTGTGATCGTTTCACACAAATGTAAGCCCTAAACTAATAAAATTGGCAGGATGAAACACCTAAATTTTTCTCCTCAAAACTGAAGTCAAACATTAGGATAGCTTGAAAAGTCACCAAGGTTTTCCCCCGGATCTGTGACATCCCCTAGTTCTTCCTCCTTTGGACTCTACAACAAAATTTTCTTAATTTGAATCATTCCCCTTTCACACCCCTACGTCAGATCTCATTGAAAAGTCCTATCCTTTTAAACTCCTTGAAGATAATATTGTCTGATTTTTATCGAGAGTTTTCTTAGGTGACTTCGGTCATTTAAGATATAATTAACTATAGGGGCTTGCCCTTATAGGAAGCTTGTCCAAAGCCAACTTAATATAAATCCTATTTAATTCTTGATAGTAAATAGGGGAAATTTTCGGCAAATAAAACAGGTTTCGCAGACCAAACGGACATCATTCATTTCTTAGTTTATTTGATTGAGCCTCATCCTCAAGTCTTGTGTTTATCCTTCGGGATAAATACATGGTTTGAGGTATAGTGCTCTTTCATTTATACTATGAAAAATATGAGATCAGTTTGATTTCATATTGTTCTAAACTTAAATAGATATGTCAATTAAAATGTCTTTCCGAAGCGGGTGACGGGATTTCGATTCCGGTGACCGACAACTTCTTACGGGCAACTCCTCATCCAAAATAGTGCCAACAGTTAACTTATGTTTTAATAATTAAAAACTAGGATTTTAAAAACATCATAACATCGTACCTTCATGCTATAATCAAAACCAGTAGGTTAGAAGTTTTCACTTTGGGAATTGACTCGTTCCTTGTTGGATAGATACATAGACTCTATTTTGTATATTACATGAACAACACATATACTAATGTGATTCGTTAGTGCTTTGTAGCATTTGATCAATTTCACATATGCAACAACCTATCAACTATATAGATTCTCAATTACCCATCTATGTATGTTGACCAAAGAAAGCATTAGACGGTCTTAGACAATCAAGGAGGCAATCGTTTGTGACACTATGAATTTTTTGTCTGCATGGACTTTAACATTAGCATAGCTTACCACCCTGCTAATATTACAATAAGAAAATCAACAAAACTTTGCACTTCTGTATGAGGATCACATACCGATTACAGGAAACAACATTACATCAATTCAATATCAATAAAACAAATTTAGCGCTTAATTTCAAATCAAATAATTGGGTTGGATATCTCAATTTTATGGCATCAAAGTGGAAAAGGTAATTGAATATATTTTCTTAGAATAACAATACTAACTTAATAAGATGCCCAAACTATGGTAATGACAAGATGCAAGCTAGATTCAACTCTTCTACATATTAAATGCCCTCGACCATCCAATAACAAGATAAGACATCTCAATTGTTCTAAATCAGCTATGCCAAAATATACAAATTTCAAACACACATCACTTGTAACTCCTTAAGGAACTATTTAAGTATCTATAAGGAATGCTAAACTTTGGCATTAAAATTATGCTAGGAGATCTCGACTTGTAGACTTATGTGGAAGTAGATTGAGCTAAAGATTCCATAAGTCATTGGTCTACAGTAAGAGTCTCCTCTTTTATTGGCACTACGCCCATCTCCTATACATAAAAGAAACAACATACAGTGTCTTGTTCATCAACAAAAGACGAAGATATATCTTTTGGTATTGCTAGCTCCGACACCATATAGTTAAGTCGTCTTCTCAAGAAATTTGGAATCAAGCAACAACAAATAATGAATTAAACTATGATAACATTTTTTCTATGATGCTCACAAATAATCCAGCCATCCATGACGTACTAAATACATTGAGATCAATTTTCACTTTATCTAAGATCAATTTCAAACAAGTTTTCTTAAAATTCACTATATAAATAAAAAAGGCAACCTATAAATATTTTTACTAAATTATTGTCCAAAAAATGCTTCATTACATTTAGAACCAACTTCATGTTCTTACCAAGAACCATCATTTGAAAACTTTAATTACCATATTGACATAATAATTAAACAAATATATCTCAACCATGCGATTGTAACAACCTACTTAAGAACAATAAATCCTTACCCTACTTTTTTCTATATATAGGGTGTATGTAACTCTTGATTGTCTAATAAAGATCTTGTGAAATTTTAATGTCATGCCTCATTATAATGTAATTAGTGAAATCAAGAATATGTATAGCAAATTAACTCAACTTATTATAAATTACAAGGACATTTACATAAGTAGCATTTAAGAGTTTGGTATTATATTAAGTGCACTTAAAATTTCAAATTGCTGTTTACATCTAAAACTATCTAAAATTTACAAGAATACCGCTCTGTTAAGTCATCCTTCTTCCCTTACTGCTTGTTCAATATTCTGCAGTCTCGTTGTCTCACATTGTCACTATATTGTATGAGACACATTCCAAGTGCCCGCTGTCTGACATGAGTTTTGCTTCATGTGACCATCATCCTAGTTTCTTCCACTGTACCATGTGTGATGACCATTCCGTACCCTTCTTCTATAGTGCCATCATATGTTACTAAGTTTTTTGCTCTCTAAAGCTATATGTAGGTCTCAATGAGGCATCATTGATGTCTCTAGTTCTCTTTCCGAATTTCTTGGCTCAGTAAGTTTTGAATTTTTTTACTTCTTATGTAATGGAGTTTTTGGTATGTTGTTATGGCCAATGCATGTTGATTTTGATGTGATTATCATTTAATTGATTGTTTATTTTGTTGTTTTTTGATAAATTTTCATGCATTTATCTTTAATGGATTGTTTATTTTGTTGTGTTTACCCAAAACTCTTTTGTTGTTTTTAGACAAAACTCTTGATTATTGCGTCCGATGCTAGTAGGGGTTTGAAGAAGGAAGATCTAACTGATTGCTATAAATATGAATATAAATTTTTAGCTGTTTTATATATAAATGGTAAGCTTTTGAATTTCTAAATATGTGGAGATCCCTAAAATAAAATAAATTATTTTCTATAATTTTTTTATAACTATTTACTATGAATTATAAAAAAGAATAAACAACATATAAAATTATGTAATCCTTAAATAATTTTTGTACATACCACATAATTCTCATATATTTGAATGTCTAACACCCAAAATTTGATATTTATACTAAAAATATTTTAATGTTATAAATTATGCATTTAAAATATTTATTTCATTTAAAATAAAATAATGATAGCCGTATTTTATGTGATATTAAAATTGTAAATAGTTGGATTGCAAATATGAATATTTAGGGTATAATTATTCAGATAAATAAGAATTGTGGCATGTATGTAAATGTTGTCCTACTCTTTTGTTAATAATTCATCATTTGCTCAAATTATTAAATAACATAAACACAAGATAATGCACAAGAAATTATGTATTTATTATTATTTTTTTTTGTTGGAGTGATATATTACAAAATGTTAAAGTAAAAATAATGATATATTAATAATTATAGTACTCTGCGTTCAATTAAATTTTTTAGGTTAGACATTAACTCCCCGTCGCATTCACTTTAATGAGTTGCTCCTAGTTTGAGCCACAGCGCTAAGAAGGCCCAATGCTCGTTGCCCAGCTCTATGCCATGGAGATAAAGCTGGGTGGGCTTACCTTTCCAATCTTTCATCTCTGAAATCTGTACACAAACAATCTCTCTCTCTCTCTCTCTCTCTCTCTCTCCTGGAAAGAGTGGAGGGAAGAAGGATGCCCAGGCCAGGACCGAGGCCTTACGAGTGCGTGAGAAGAGTATGGCACAGCGACCGGCATCAGCCCATCAGAGGGTCACTCATCCAAGAGATCTTCAGGTTTTCGTCGTCTTAGCTCTCCACCATGCTTAATTCTACCCCATAATTTCCATTTTCGTCGGATTTAGCTGAGCGAGACGAGAGCTTGATTCAGGATTTTTTATTCCTGAGGAATTTTAAGGAAATGGATTTTGTGATTTTTTTTAAGGTTGGCGAATGAGGTGCACTGCAACGCCACCAGGAAGAACAAGGAGTGGCAGGAGAAGCTCCCTTTTGTAGTCTTAAAGGCCGAGGAGATCATGTACTCCAAAGCTAACTCGGAGGTTTGTTTCAGTTATACAAATTCAATGGTCTAGCAAATGTTGGCTATTTTTATTTTATTTTCATTTATTACTTGTTCACCATTAGCTCCTAATAGATTTATTTTTCCGGAGTTTTTTTCTTTATTTTGCAGGCAGAGTACATGGATTTGAAGACTCTGTGGGACAGAGCTAATGATGCCATTGACACCATAATTCGCAAGGATGATGCCAATGAGAGTGGAGATCTTCTTCAGCCCTGCATTGAAGGTATTTTTCACGCTTGTTCTTATAGAAATGGGAAAGCCACTTCCTTCAGGAATCAATGAGAGTATTCTATGAAACATTTTTAGGTTAAACTTATAAACAAACTTGCTTCATTTTTCAAATATGCTTTCAAGGCCCTTTTGGTTGTGCATTTAATTTACTCTTCAGCCTACAGGGTAGGTGCTGGTTTCGGTGATCGAAACTGAACTAATTTTCTGTAAATTTGATTTGAAAATTGTTTTTAGGGCACATTTGATTGCTTGAATTTAGATATTATGCTTTGAAATTTGGTGAATTTTGTGGACTTCATCATTGGGTTGGATGTAATTAGGAATTTATGTTAGTTTTACAATCTAAAAATGTCTTCAAATCCGCACAATGATGATTTTATTTCCACTCTATAAAATTATGATTTTTTATCTGCAGTCAATCAAATGGGCCTTATAATGAAGTTTTGCTAGCTATTTAACATGAGCTTGAACTCCTTTATTAAAAGAAGAAACTCAATAAAACCATTATTTGGAGTAAATGCAACTTATAATTATATTAATTTGCCCACTTTTTGCAAATACTGAACCTTGATTTTATTTCCTTTTGCAGTCGGTTGGAAATAGAGAGTAGTTCCATTCTTCACATTTGGTTCATCACTTCTTGCAAAAGCAAACAAAACTAAATAATTGATTATGTTCTGTCTGAAATGAATAGGGAGTTGAATCAAACTTCCTTTCTTTATGTTTATTCGTATTTTGAAGAGACAAACAGACCCAATGAACATTGTACTGAGGGGCCATTCTGGATCAATTTTTTTTTCATTTTCTATTTTTCATTTTATTTTGTTTTATTTATGTTTTGATTTGAAATAAAACATGTTTGGTGGTGATAATTGTTAAAGAAAAAATACTGAAAACACAGGAAAGTTATTATAAGTGTTTTCAAATTAAGTTAATTTATTAAAAAAATTTAAACATACAAATATTAAGCTAAACAAATATGTTTTAGAAATAAAATCTAAATTGATCCTTGGCAAGCTCTAAAAAAGTTAATGTGTTGATAAACAATCAAACGGTCTCTTTAAGTTGCTTGTTCGGCTAGTTTTACTTTTGGGTAAAGTTGGAGAGTGCTATTTTTAGTTTTGGATAACTTATGATGTTCTTTTTTATTTATCATTGGGTCCATTTGACTGCTTAAAGCTAGAAATCATGTTTTGAAAAGAAGCGAGATTTATCATTTCCATCATTTGATTGGGTGTAGTTAGAAGTTAATATTGCTTTTAAGCTTTACATGGCCCCCCAAGACCCCTTTACATGGATCAAAATCGTTTCCATTTACATGGTAATTAGAGGAGTACTTTACAAAATTCAAACCATTCAAGTAACTTTTTATGCTTTCAGGTTTGATTTGTAACTTTATCTCTTCAATTACTATAGTAATTGGAAATGGTCCAAATCCCCTTTGAACATAATGATATTTGTTTTTTTGGGGCTTTTACATACATGCTACACAATTCCTATGTATTTATGTATTAAACACCTAACCTTTACTTTTTTATATCTATACCAGCCAAATCTTTCTTATTACATCAAGAATATCATTATTTTTAGTTTTAAAAAGTGAAATATGCCTTTTCTTGCATAGGTAAGTTGGCATATATGTAAAAATTTAACTTTAAGTGTTAGATATATAAATGCATAAAAATTGAGTGTTATGCATGTAAATCGATTTTTTTTTTTTTCATTCTGACTCGAGCAAAAAACTGAAAATGATGGTATCATTCTTGAGGAATGTATTCTGCCGACAAGAGATCAACTGAGCCTTCAGGATGATATGATCTTTGCCTCTTTTTTTCAATTTAGCTGGTTATTTATTTAAAAATACAATTTTTATTTCCTTATTCATCTTTCTTACTAGTCACACGTAAACACGAAAAACTGAAAAGGTTGAGCATATTACACAATTTCCTTTGTTCAAGCCTTCTCTCCTGCTTTCTTTTCTCGATTCAGCTGCGCTCAATCTGGGCTGCATTCCTCGAAGAGCATCGAGAAGCCAGCGGCACAGCAATCCAGTCTCTTATCTGAGCCCCAACTCGAAAGAACTAACCAATGACTCTCAAAAGCCTCAAGACAACAACAAAACTAATCAAATTTGTTCAAAAAGTATGTTACCACCTCTCATGCCAGGGCAGTCCAGCAATCTCCATGGCTCTGCAACTCAAGTCAGATCAAAGAACTCAGCTGCAGGGCCGGAGATTCAGTTTATGCCATCTACCGCTTCAAAAGGCCAAAACCCCTTCTTGGAGATTCCAAATAAGGACTTAGCATGCAAAGCTAGAGGCTTTCCCGTCCCAGTGGATTCGGGTTTTGTATGCCCTCTGTATTATGGAGATGGACATCATTCTCTCCCCACACTTCAGTCACAGCCCCATGTGAACCCTCAGGAACTTGGGGAAACGAAGCCTTCTGTTCAGTGTAATGGGATGGCCTTCATTATCCGCAACATTTCAGAAGGTTTAGATGGAGTCGCTGATTGTGACAAGACGAGCAAGTTTGCACCGGGCACTGAGTGCGACCTTTCGTTGCGCCTCGGCCTACCTTCACCCCCAAGCTCAGATTTCGAGAGTACCTGGGCCCGTGAAGTTGAGGATGTGGGATCAAGTAGCTCTTGCGATGGAGACAAATCCTGGGGCGCACTTCGGAATGTAGCTGGGGCCATGAACATTGAAAGATCACTTTCGTCAGCGAGAGATAAGTGGTTCGATTTCTTCTCGGTGGAGAACGTCGACGAACACTATGAGTCCTGCACAAGTAAGCAGAGCTCACGGGGTGATTGTGCATTTACGTGAATGCCTACGGTAAAAATGAATAGTTTTATACTTCTGGTGCATTAACTGATGATGGCTTCAGCTGGAAGTCGTAAGGATCAGCGATTTTAGAACTGTTTTGTCGCCTGCTTGGGTAAAACTTAGAGCTGATTATTTTCTTTCTAGAGAAAGGTGTTAAAATGGCACCCTGACTATTTGTAGGGGTTCATTTCATTCCCAAGAGTTTATAAAAGTGCTAATTTGGACTCTTTTAATTGGGGCTAAAGTTGCACCCCATTTAGAATATGTCAGCTGGTATTAAAAGTCTAAGGATTAAATCCAACACTTTTATAGACTATGGGACTAAAATAACCTCATGTGTAAATAGTTAGGAGATTATTTTGACACTTCACTCATTTTGTCTATAATGTCTTTGTAACTCTCTTTCTTGTTGTATTGTGGTTTAAGTTTGGGGAAGAGCAGTTGTATTATGCGGAAGTGTAGCTGCTTAGTATTTTTGTTGGCTACTTGTAGCATATGAACTTTTTTAAAAAATCTACTGAAATATTAGCTATCAGAAGTTTAGGGTAACGAACGGTTTTTAAATAATCGTCTTGAAAAAATAGTATTTCAAATAGTTTTAATTGCTGTTTTGAAGAACATGGAGAAATGGTTTATAAAATTATATTTGCACTCAAATTTGATGAGGATTTAATTTTTCTCATTTTCTCTTTGAAAGATGAAAGAGATGATGCTGGAGAGACATATGGATCCCAAGCATTGGGGAGTTTTGTAATAATGTCTTATTTTCAACTCAATTATTGGCTTCTACATCGCCTTTAGATATATATATATATACACGTTTTACCCGCTGCTGTCTAGCAGCATGACCAACATTTTATCAAGTGCTGTAAANGCTGCTCTCTAGCAGCATGACCAACATTTTATCAAGTGCTGTAAAAGTGCAATTTGTATGGGATCTTATGCGCTGTATCAAATGTGGGGGTGAATTTACATACATATCACATAATTCTTATGTGTTTCTATTGCTATCACCCAGAGTTGAATATGTACACTTATAACCTTTGGCGGCAGACACCTTTGCATGAATGGTGTTTTTCAGTTTTAAAAAAATCGTGTTGGTGGTAATTTAACTGGCAAGCATGTAAATATGAAGGTTTAGATTTAAGATGTAAATAGATAAGAAATTTCCGACTGTTTCTCACGCTTTTCTTTTATTATATTTTAATGTACATGAGTTTAATTTTAAAAAATATCTTTTTCTTTTAATGAGATGTTTTAAGATAATTAGGTACAGAGTTAAAATAATAATGTTTTGAAGAGTTTTATAAAGGAAAAGACAAATTTCGTTTTGAAATATGTGGGTACTCCAAATATGGATTTTGTTTTAAAAGAATATATTTTATTAAATCTTCAACAGTTTCACTTCATTGCCTCCCAAATACCTTTGTTATACGAAGCGAACACGACCTGATGTCAACATGGGATGTCTTTTATTCAAAATAAAAGACACGGACGCACATTATAATAAAAATTATTACTATATATATTAAAACAAATAAAATATTAAAACATTATATTTTGTTTCCTGTTTTAGTTGACATAATATTTATAATTTTTTTTAATCTTTGGAAATAAATTAAATTGTATTTAAAAATAATCAAAATGCATAGAAGTGAGCATGTTTTATTTTGTTTTACATCAACATTCAACTCATTCGAATCAACTATTCATTAAAAGAATTAAGATGATCATTAGCCTATTTCGCACCGAATTCTTACGTATATACATATCTAACGCCGAAGTTTTGATTTTCCTTTTATGCCACCCAAATCCTTCATATCATATCTAATGCACCACTTTTAAAATTTTAAAAAGCGAAATACACATTTTCATGTATTTGTAACAAGTAAAAATTGATATTTAGTTGTTAGATATGTAAATACATAAAAATTGATTGATATGTATTTAAATCTCTTAAATTTTAAATAGAAATATAAAGTTTTTTTTTCTAGTCATAAAAATATTTTTTGAAAAATTTTAATTCATCTTTCTAAAACGTGTCATCTTTTTTTAAATATTATTTAAACCAAATATTCCTATGTCGAGGCTAACACATGTTAGAGTCATGTCCCTGTTTGATACATGTCTGGCACTACACGACTCCTTCATTAGAAGTATTGTGCATCATAGTTGTCGACACACTCCCTACAAGACTGCAATATATATATAGCATCGAGAAGCCAGCGGCACAGCAATCCAGTNNNNTATATATATATATAGGAAATGGGCAAATGCTATTAGACGATCCCCCAACCTCCCCCCCTAATGTGCCAAAACACTTGAGTACCAAACTTCTTAAGTCGCATCGTCGGAGATGTATTCGAAACCCGACTTGAGGGGTCTTACAACACACTTGCATGCATATTAAATGTAAAATTCAAAATCAATGGTGCGATTGACAAAAAAAATTTCGATCATAATCACAAAGTGGCTTACAAAATATTTTAAAATTATTTTTATAAGTGTTAGACAAAGCTGAGAGAGGTTACACATTTGATAGCCTGCCAATCTCTTGCTCATTCTCGTCTTCATCTTCCTCCAAATTAGATAACAACGTGGAAAACTTTTTTATATTGATCCACTTAGGTGTCACTAGTTGAACCTTTGCTAGTTAGGTAACACCAAGGAAGACCCCATCTTGTCACTGGAAGAAGACTCACCTTAGAGGAATGGGATGAGAGCTCAGCAAAAAACACATTAAACATTTTCATCACCATCATTTGATCTTTCATGGTTCGGTTCTCCTTTTGAGTAGCCAAAAACATATCTGACTACCTGGGCACCTCTTCCTCAGCTTTCTGTTGCCCTCCTTCAATCACAAGTAACTTCTCCTCAATCCCCAGTCAATCCTATTGCTCTTGGCAAAGAACAGTTAACTAGAGATGGGAAGTTTCTCAGTCCATTCGATTATACCAATCAATTATGTGGAACAAGGTTGACAAGTGTAGGGCCTCTTCAAAGCTAAGAAACTGGATCACGTCAACAATCATAGAGGGGTAAAGAGCAAGAGAATAAGAATTACAATCCTTATGGAAGTCTATCAACCCAAATGGACTGTCTAAGATCATTCTCTTGTTTTCTGTCTTAATTTGCATCAGAATCCACTTTAATATGTTGAAGTTACTCTTAGTACTTTTATATATGATTTATCGAGATGAGATCAAAGGTAACTTGCTCAAGTTGGTCTCCAAGACTTTCCCCGTGCAGCAATGTGTTGACCTCACTTTTGGTTGAGGTCTAGAAACTTCTTTAGTAGCCTAGGTCTAGCCATAGGACTTTCCTATTGACTAGTCTTAGAAAACTAGAAGAGGTACCCCACCATTAGAAATTCAAAACTCTTCTTTTTACTCAACTTGAAATTCCACATATTGATCTTAACCTCTAGCATTTAGTAGGTAAGATCATTATAAGAG